>VZRQ01000533.1:122788-153088 GCA_013397975.1 Machaerirhynchus nigripectus
TCCTCCAGCACGCGCCGTGGCCCCGCCCCGGCCGTTGTCGCCTCAGGAGTACGAGACGCCACCTCAGGGGCCACCGCGGCTTTACGGCCCCGACGGCCCCCGCCGCCCATCAGGGTTCCCGCACCCCCTTAGCGGCCCCGCAGCCCCTTGGCGGCCTCGCAGCCTTTCAGGGGACCCCGCCACCCTTCAGCGGCCCCGCACCCCCTCAGCCGCCCCGCAGGCCCTCAACGGCTCCCGCAGCCCCTCAACGGCCTCCGGAGCCCATCAGCGGTCTCTGCGGCCCCACAGCCACGCAGGGTGACAGTGGCGAGCCAGCGCCGGTGCCGGGGACGCGAGGAGCCGAGCCTGGGCGTGCTCAGCCCGCTGGGAAGGCGGCAGCCGGTCCCGCGCCTCCCTCAGCAGGTGTCCGGTAGCTGTGGTCAGTCTTTGCCCGAAATCTCTCATTTCCCACTCACACCTCGGCTGCCCCGGCGACTGAGGAGGTAGGAGACGTAATGGGGAAACTGAGCTTTGCGGAGGGCACGGCTAACGAGCGGGATGACCAAAAACATCTACTGAGGAAGGAAGAAAAAATACAGAGATACAAAGAACAATTACAGAAGAACGAAGAGAAAATGCAAGCGATCAAAGAAAAAATTAAGAACACCGAAGAAGAAATGCAGGATATCAAAGAAAAAATAGAGAAGAATGAAATAAAAATACAGGAGTACAAAGAGAAAATAGAGAAGATCAAGGAAAATATACGGAAGAACGAAATGAAAATACAGATGAAGAAACAAAGACTAGATGAGATCGAAGGAAAAAAACAGAAGAATGAAGTACAAAAAGAGAACGTAACAAAAATATGGACAAACCAAGACAAAATACAGGAGATCAAAGAAAAAATACGTAAGAACAAAGAACAAATACAGCAAAACAAATTAAAAATACCAAAGAATGAAGAAAAAATACAGAAGGATGAAGAAGAAATACAGAAGAATGAAGTGAAAACAGAGAATGACATAAAAATATGTAACCACAAAGAAAAAGTACAGGACATCAACAAAAAAATACAGAACATCAAAGAAAAAATACAGGAGATCCGAGAAGAAATGCAGAAGAACAAACAAAAACCACAGGAAAGCAAAGAAAAAATGCTAAAGAATGAAGGAAAAATACGGAAGAATAAAGGGAAACTACGGAAGAATGAAAACAGGAAATTGACTGGCTGCTAAAACCACCCAAAATCTTTAATAAAATGCTGACATTCAACTTTCCTGCTGTCATTTCTCCAAGCTAAGTGCCAAATTATCAGCTGGATTGATCTGCCTATATATGGATGCACTCCTGGCCCCTCGAGGGCAGGATGCTGGGCTGGCTGCAGGGGATGGGATAAATCCAAGAGCCTGCACCAGGGGGCCCCAGCCCTGGGGTAGCTGCAGGGAGCAGAGAGCAGAACAAGGGCAGAAAAATCAGATTTTGGGGGTGCCAGGAGACAGCGAATTTTTGAGTTTGGTGCATTGGCTGCACCTCCTGTGCCATCAGTGCCAGACACTCTGTTTTGGGGGCTGGGATTTGGCATGTCACGCTCCATAGTGGCTCCAGGCTTTGTCCGTGGAAATGGAGAGGAATAGGCTGTAGGTGTGATCTGGTCTCCAAAGCAGGATCTACAATGGCTGATCTCATTGTAGATGGGATCTACAAATTCCTCCTAGGGCAATAAGGGGGGCTTGGATGCTGAATTTGGTGATGGATCACCTAAAAGCGGTGTTTGCAACCACATAGCCCCCCTCAGAGCAGCATTTTGGGGATGCTGCAGCCCACTCTACCCCAGACCCAAAATTTCCTGGTAAAAAAATACCTGTCCAGGTGTTGGGGCGGTGGCAGCAGTGGGACACATGTCCACCACCAGCTCAGCAACCACAGCTCTTCAGATTTCCTGCCAGGATCTCACCGGGCCAGCTCACAGCAGCCTCCTAGGATGAGTTTGCCCCCAAATCTCAGATTTGCTTCCAATGGGAGATGGAAATGGGGGACAGGGAGAATCCCACCTCAATTCCTCTGCCTCGTTGACTCCAGGAGCAGTTTTCCCAGCACAAGCTGGCATCAGGCCACAGTCAGAAGCTTTTGCCTGCATGCCAAAATGCTCCATGGGTGTGCCCTAGCTCCGTGAGCCGGAGTGAAGCAGAGCTGTAGGGCTGCTCCCTTCCTGCCCCAGGCTGCCTTGTCCTGCCTGGGAGAAACCCTTCTCTTGGGAATGCCACTGACTGTCTTACCCAGTCCAGGAGCTACCAGAGCACCTTGAGCCCAGTGCGGCCACCAACCTGCAGCCACCTCATCCAGGTGAAGGCAAAGCCAGCGGAGGGAGGGGCAAAGTCTCCATGCTTCTTGTATTTGAATGTCCCACTGGGACACAGCGCTTGGGAAAATGGCTTTGTGCTGGCACCCAGGGGCTGCGCAGCTGGGAACACTTGAAAACAAAAGCCAGCAAAATCCAACCCATGCCTGGCAGCCTATTTGGTTTAGTGGGAATTATTTGAAGAGTTAGCCCAGTGCAAGAGCTGGCTCTGATCCTCCATCTGTCAAAGGATGAGGACAGAAGGGAGCAGAGGAGCTGGGTCACAGCTCACTTCTTCCCACATCTTTGAGAGATCTCCAGAGACTCATTTTTTGCTCAAGGAACACCTTCTCCCAGCCTTGGACTCTACCATCCTGTGTTGTCCACTGTTCAACAGGCATTTCGCAAAAGAGCCCTATGTTCACCATGTCCACGCAGTGAGTTAAACATAGAGGAGGCTTTTCTTTGGGCACAATGACATCTCTGCCTGTGTTGATAACCCCAGTGGCTCCTTGCAACTACAGCCCCTCTCCTTTGGCAGGAATTCCCTTATTGCTTCATTTTAAGCATTTTAGCAGCAAGGCTAAATGTCACCCTCTGGGTGCTGCATTATGTGCTTGCAGTCCCCTGCTTTTGTAGTGGGCAGCACTTTGCAGTCTCCAAGTAATAAACCCTGTTTATATGGCCCGAAGCTCTGCAGAGCGAGGCCGGGGTGAGCTGAGCTGCTGGGACACCCCTCGCTCCTTCCCAGCAGTGTCCTTGCTCTCCAGCTCCCCACTTCAGGGAGAACAAAAGTTCTTCCTCGGTCCATGCAGTGGAGCTGCTCCAATTTTTAATTGGATACAGACTGCTTGCTCCCATGTGGCAGCTCTGAATCCCAGCTTAGCCTCCACGCAGTGCCCTGAGGCCCTCTCCCTTGCATGCAGCCTGGCTCAGCTGCTTCCCTCCAAAGCTTTGCATCCCCCAAAACTCCAGCACTGCCTTTCCTGGTGGATGATCCTTTCCACCAACAAATCCTGCTGCAGAGAATCGAGTTGAGCTGCCATTCAGTGCTATTTCTTGCTGGCTAAGGGAACATTAGCCTGGTATTTCGTGGTTTATTTGCATGACACACACAGGTTCAGCCCCACTCTGTTCCAGGTTTTCTTGTAGGTCAGAGTCCTGCAGTGCTGCTGCTCATCCACATTTGGGAAAAAGCAGACCACGAAATACTCAACTTCCAAGGAAGCTGTGAACAAAGAGGAGACAATATTTCAGCTACAACCCTGTGAGCCTTGAGCACAAGGGGAGCTTTGTGCCTTTCAGGCACAAAGTTTCAGCCTGATGTGACCTTTGTTTGTCCCCAAAGAGTGATGCTGTTGACACATCTTTGCCTCACAAACCCTCGGAAGCCCCAGGCCATAACTGTAGAGACTGTTGCCCCCCATACTGATGCTGATCTGGGCTGCAGTTAGCACCTATCATTAGGAAAAAAGATACGGGCAATTTTCCAGCCCTTCCTCCAACCTGCCAAAATTCTTTTCCAATCCCACTTATGCTTTCCCAAGCACTCAGTGCTGCTGCCAGCTTGACACCATCGGAAGCACAGGGGGCTTGCTCCCCCTTCCGCGACCTCTGCCGCTAGAGGAAGCACCGAATTGGACTTGATGCGAGACCAAAGCCCCTGGACCCTCAAATTAATTATGCTTCACAGGGTGGGATAATCACTGAAATTAGTTTGAGACATTTCTTTTCTCTTGACCAGCACATGCTGGAGAGAGCCTGTTACCTGTAAAGTTTGTCCCAAGGATTAGATAAGCTTTCTAGGGCATAGATCCAATAATTCCTCTTCCTTTTGCACTTAGAGGCACTATTTTCACAGAATAACAGAATATGCTGAGTTGGAAGGGACCCACAAGCATCATCAAGTCCAAGTCTTAGGCCTGCACAGCACCATCCCCAGGAGTCACACTATGTGCCTGAGACCATTGTCCAAATGCTTCTTGAACTCTGTCACTTGCTGATGTGACCACTTCCCTTGGGGAGCCTCTTCCAACGCCCAGTCACCTTCTGGGTGAAGAACCTTTTTCTAATATCCAACTTATACCTCCCCTGAAACAACTTCAGGCCATTTGCTTGGGTCCTGTAATTGGTCACCAGAGAGAAGAGATCAGTGACTGCCCCTTCTCTTCCCCTTATGAGGAAGTTGCAACTGCAGTGAGGTTTCCCCCCAGTCTCCTCCAGGCTGAACAGACCAAGTGACCTCAGCCACTCCTCATGGCTTCCCCTCAATGCCCTTCACCATCTCCATTACCCTACTTTGGACACTCTCTGACAGCTTAATATTTTTTTTATATTGCAGTGAGCAAAACTGCACATGGGATTCAAGGTGAGGCTGCAGCAGTGCAGAGCAGAGCGCAACAATCCCATCCCTTGACTGGCTGGTGATGCTGTGCCTGATGCATCCCAGGACAGTTTCCCATGGGCCCGCAGAACCCCGTGCTCTGTAATACCAGGGCACTCACAGCTCTGGCTGCCACCTGAGCACAGCCCAACTCTTTCAGCAAAGAGAAGTAATGTGAGCAGGAGGCATTTCTGCCTCCTCAGCAGTATGTCTAAGTATCTTTAACTATCATAAAAGCAAATAAACAGTGATAAAGATTGTTATCTTAGGTGAGGGAGGCTGTTGATATCAACATGCCTGACTTTGCAGGCTGAGTGCTCACAGGGGCCAAGAGCAGCTCGGGCAAGGGGAGTCCTGCTGCTGAGGCACTGTGACCCCCTCTGCTCAATTTTCCAGGTGACTCTGCAAGGCTGAGAGATGCAGCTGGACTTAAACAGTGTTCTGAGCACGCAATTGATTCACATTGCAGATGGAAAAAGCCTTCACTGAATGCTTTAAAAACTTGCTAATAGAAATTTAAGTGTCACCCCAGCAAGGGAAACCATGCTGCCTCTTCCAACCTCTCTCAACAGTGAAATCTGTTCTTTCACATTTACTTGTTCTGGCATTCAAAGCAAATCAAATCCCACAGAAAACAGGATTTGCTTTCTTCTTCCTTTGTTTCCCTTCTCCTCCTCCTCCCTGAACTGTTTTTTCCCCATATTCTCTCTCCTTCACAAACCAGCAGAACGGGGGTCTGTTAAGGAATTTACTGCCTTGGTAGAAAATCTGCAAATCTACAGAAGCATAAAATCTTGTCACGTCTCCTCACAAATGGAAAAGGAGAACTAAATGAAATCCCACTGGGATGCTCTGGCTACCTCAGTGTAACAAGGTTCAGCTTAAGCTGCTTGTTTCACTTACTACATCGTCTGGTTTTAATCCAATTTGATTTGGGACAAAAGGTAGCTGCTTTTCTGCCCTCCAGGAGGCAGCGGGTACAGCCAGAGCCGAGCAAAGCACTGGCCCACCCTGCCTCGTGTGCACACACACCAAGCTGTACTCATTTCTCGGCTCACGCTTTGCAGATGACCTTTTCTGATCTGCACAATTTTTGATTATTTGTCAAAATCTCACCAGAGTCCCTTCAACAGCTAAAGCACCAGGGTAGGTGCTACGGCAGTGAAACTCCTGTGATGTGGAGGCTTGGAGCTGGCTGCTTCCTCGTCCTATGGATCACCACAGTCCAACACCAGATCATCCCTGTTAGAGGGAGATGTGGAGGACAGCCCTTCTCCAAAAGCATGGCTCTCTAACTCCAGCTTCCCCTTCCCCACCAGCCACCCCCCAACACCACACCTCCGCAGGGAGCAGCAGGGGCTGGATTGTTGCCAGCCAAGCAGCCACCACAGCCATCTCTGGCGAGCACTGCGCTGTCCACCAGGCCTGCTTTTACAGAAACTAAAATTAAAAAAGGTACCACCCTGCAATACCCTGGGGAAAAATATTTTAAAATGCCAATACACAGCCAAGAGCAAGGCCCTGTCTGCATGAGCCACAGCACTGCCTGGCTTTACCTATCGCCTCACACCGGATTTACTACAGGAATTGCCAAGGGGCCACCCTGCTCCATAACAAAATCTTCCCAGAGACAGAGGCAGAAATAGCCACATAGTGGCTTCGTGCCTGAAACACCAGCAAAACAGCTCAGCCTCTCATGACAGCTGCCCTGCACAGTGCAGAGACACTGATTTGTTTCATCCTTCCATCCCAAATCTGCCCCTTTGACTCCAGACAGAGATGAGCAAATATTTAATTAACACATTTGACCTTTTATCAGCGCTCAATGCTGATGGCTTTCTGCATACCAGTTAGGTGTGCTTTCCTGCAGCCTGCTGCAAACTTTGGAGTAGGACAGTGTTACAAGGGTTCCTCACTTATCTTTGAACATTTTCTGACATTCTGTGTTTGAAAACTGAGAATGTGAAAGTGTCATCTTCCATTATTTTAATAGCATTTATGTTTGTACCTCTTATTCCCATATGTTGGTATAATGTAGAAAACAAGTCTTACCCAGAAAATCAAAAATCAAAGGACTACCTAGAAAATCAAAATCAAAACATTTTAATTCTTTTTCCTGTGTATGTTTAAAACTTTCCAGATTTCTTGTGGTAAGATGGGGTTGGAGTTGACAGAACATAAATGATACCTCAAAATAGCTGAGAACAAGAAGCTCATTGTACTAATATTGCAGAGAGCATCCTGTTCCTTCTGGTTTAGCTGTTACCAGAGACCTTCTCACAATGTCATTCTACCAACCCTTAGTTCCTGACCATTGTTAAAATTCCAAAAAGTCTCACGTCAGTGAGTTATTTTCATTTAAAAGATGTCCCAGGTGTGTAGCCTGACCTTGCTCAACCCTTTCTGTTCCCCTCACCTGGTCAGATCAGGATGGTTCAGCGAGGACTCATTCACTAAACACCTTCATTATTTCAGCCTGAAGCTCAGTGTAACCTGGAAATAATACAAAGCAAGAGAAACCTCACCTGCATAAGGGAACTCTTGGTAATGTTCATAAGACATGCAGTGAATGTCACTGAGACCTATTTTCAAAGTACAGCAGCACCAATTATATTTGATAATTATAAACATTTTATTTTTACAGTATAAAAATATATGAACAAAATACTATACAGAAAAATATAAAGTTAAGTTGAGATCTCAGGCCCATTTAAGACAAGCAGGATCACATTGTGCAAGCCCCAAACTTCAGAAAATAAAATTTTCCTGGCAGTTGAAGTGGTGGCACACTCAATCTGAATAGGACAGCTGCTGCTCACCATGTCCAGAGGCAGAGGTGTGCCAAGGATTCCAGCACAGGGAACTTGTCTTGCAGCGTCCAACATCCTCGCAAGTTTGACTTTGTTACACACAGAATGGAACTGATGTCCCCCTCCATGACCTGACCTGGAGATGAATGCCCCAGCCCTCACAGTATTTACAGTAAGGTGCCACGAGCCCACCTGCCCACACACATCCCTGAGCTGTGATCCCACCCCAGGGGCTCACATTTACACAAACCAGTGGCTGCAGCATACCCACATAAACACAAATGGAAGCTCTCTGTGACCAGTTGTGATCTGGAAACTGTGATTTAAGGAAGGCAAACGGTCAGTAAAAACAAGCTGATGAAATCCCTGAGCTTCCACTGGTTCCTCAAAACAGAAAAATGCATACTCCCCTATCCCCAAACAACAAAAGCAGCCAGCATTCTTTTCCAGTGTACTGGCTGTTTCACTACATTCCTGTCTTTAAGAAAGAACACTGGACTGCAGCAGCCAACAGTACAAGAATCATCTCCCTCTTCTTTACGTGTACTTCTCCAGGACTATTTTCATTTTCCACAACCCAACTGTCCAAGTTTGCTTGCAGGTAAAGCAGGAAGGAGAGAAGGGAAAGAAAGCAGAGAGTTAAGGAATTACAGTGCAAATTACATGCTCATGGAAAAAAACCACAAAGGAAAAAGGTTCTCTGTAGATTTTCCAAGCCTTTTCTCTCCATGGCCCCAAAACAGGATCCATCCTTGTTAGGGAATAACTGCCAACTGACCCTAGACCTTCAACAGAACATTGGGAGCATGTTCCCCACAGCAGTGAACTTGCCTTCACACTGCACATCAGCAATGCTACGAGAGGCCTTTTCATCACACAGTAATCACGGCAGGATTCCACAAGAAAGTGCAGTGGGAGTCTCAGGTCTTCAAGTTCCTCTTATTTTATTCATTTGTAACAGAGATTTTAAAGTCCCTGTGCTGTATTCACAGTGGAAAAAAAAGTGCAGCAACACATGCTGGAGACACTCCAGGAATTATTGCTGTGCTGAGGCAGCTTGTGGAGTCGACTGAAAAAAATTGACAAAAGAAGAAATAAGGGCAGGCCTAAAGAGGAATACAGAAAAAGAAAGGAATTGCTCTGGGCACCAGTGCATCCCAGTTCCTCTCCACTGCCAGCAAGGTGCTGTAATTGATCCTGTCTCCTGTAAGCAGCAAGTGCAGGACTGAGCCATTGTGTAGGGTTATCAGCAGCATATTTGGACAGTCTGTGGCAAGCGTAGGGACAGCTCACTGCCACTTGTAGATATTCACCATCTTCTCAGTCAGAGTAGCCAAGAGGTGGGTTTGGTTCACTTCCAAGGGGCAGATATCCAGCACAGGCAGGTCAGCTGGCAGCTTCTGCAGCAAGGAACCGCTTCCAGCATCCCAGAGCTGTGGGAGGGACAGACAAGGTCAAGGACTACAGGATTCTCCCCTTCTACTCAGAAGAGACCTTCCTCTCTCCATGAAAGATTTCCTCAATTTAGTCATAGGACCCTTCCTCTACTTCCATACCCTGCTTGATTGGTCTTTAACAGACTTGCAGCACAATGCCACCCTCACCACCCTCTCTGACCCCACTCATGAGCTCTCATGCAGCCTGTTTTCCATCTTCTGCATTTGGGCTGCTTTTTCATACGAAGAGCAACCCTTCTCCTCCTCTTCCCCATCATTCCTAAAAAGCCTGCATCCTTCTCCCGCAGCGCTTACCACACTAGCTATCCCATTGAGTCTGTTACACCACTCAGAGGACCCAGTTGTACCACTGTGCCCAACCCCATTCCCCTGGGGGACAACAGGGGCTCACTGCCTACATGCCCTTTAATGGATGGGGACCACAGGCCTTGGGCTAAGACTGGAGTCCCATACTGTCAGGAGTTACACCTGCCACAGCAGTACAGCAGACCAGCTAGCACAGGGGCAGTGTGCATGACAAGACAATTCCCACCAAATCACACTGATGCTGTGACTGATAAGGCTCCTCTCCTAAGAACTGCAATAAACCCTTACACCACACTGAAAGGAGCAACACATACCAGAGCAGAATTGGATGCCTCATCACCAGCACACACAAAGACACTCCCGTCATCCTCTGGGCTCTGAAAAATGGCATTTTTGGTCAGCAACTTGCAAGTGGGCCCAGCACTGAAAGTCTGAACTGGGTTAGAAGAACACACCACATCTTCAGAGGCCTCTGTCAGTGGGCTGCAAGTCAGCTCCATCATCACACAACGCACACATGGGTTATTTTTACCTGTGTAGTAGAAGTAAAAAGGTAACTTTTGAAAAATGTACTCACAGATAGGCTTTAGCTGTAGGAATACAAACAGCACCACCCTGCACCCGCCTCCTTTTGCCCACCCCCCATTTTCATCTATGTGCAGATGCTCATTGCTCTAGTAAGAGCAGGTGCTGTGCTTCTGCTGTGCCCACAGCACCAAAGCTCTGCTGAGCTCAGCCCAGCGCAGTGAGAAGCAGTGGGCAGAGCCCTGCAGACACACCCCAGGACGTACCAGGCCTGTACGTGGCCAGGCAGTGCCGTGTGTTGATCTCTGTTTGGAGATCGATGCAGCCTCCGGGTTCCAGGGGCAGGTGATGGGGCCGGTAGGAGTTGCCAGCTTTCTGTTCCCAAAAGCAGGCTCCTTCCAAGGTCCCAGCCAATATCCCGCCGTAAGGCAGTGACGCGGAGGCCATCCGGGGCAGGTAGGACAGCGATACCATGGGGCACCTGGAAGGGTCATTGGCAAGAGTCAGTGCTGTCAGCTGCAGCTCTGCTGGTGTCCTGCTCGCTGCTGCAGAGCTCCGGTTCTCCAACTGCATGGCAAAGAAAGGGCTTAAGCAGGCTGTGAGCTGGTCCTTCAAGCAAGGAGTCCCAATGGATGAGTCAAATATAAATTAAATTCAACTTAACTACTGAGCTTTGTGTTTTACAGAAGCATCAGACAGCACACATCAGATGAGCATAAATCAGCACTTGAATCCCAGAGTATAAGAAACAGAAGCATCAGAATTTCACACCTCTTTGTGATTTGTCCTTTCAGAATTAAATACTAAACCCAGCTCCAAAACAAATTCAGGTCTTCTGTTTACACTGCACCAGTGGGTCTATTTCTGACCCTTGTGTACCTTAAAAACAGCACAAGTGCTTAGCACTTACATAAGTTATATATATATACACCATACAACTTTATGAGAGACTTCTCACATTTGTACTAAATGTGAATTTTTGAACAAGAGACTCACATAATACAATTTAAACTATTGCAATTGCTGTGTGATTTATGGAAAAAGCTCTGTTTAACTTGATGTATATTAGTTGAGAGGAATGACAAATCCTTCTGCTATACCTGGACTTCTGAGGGACCAGTTCTTGGACATGAGAGTTTGTGTCTCTCAGATCATAGATCATGATAGAGCCATTGACCAACCCAGCATAGACATAGTTTGTATCATCGAGACACCAGCAGCAGCTCCACACAGGACGGCCAGGATTGTATGTCTGCACCACAGTGTTTGTTGCCAAGCTGCAGAAGAAAAGCAAAGTGTTGGCCAGTTGCATAAGCATCTACTGATGAGAAAACAGCACAATTAAAGTAAGCTAATCTACTTTTTAAAGTCTTCAGACAAAAGCATCTCTCTTTAGACCAAATTCTCAATTAACTCCTCCTTTACTCCAGACATGAATCTAAAAACCCAAACAGAATAATCCCTTGGATATTGTCAAGTGATTTATAATTCTTCCAGGCCAATGCTTCTTTTTCCAGATTGATCTTTGGAGACTGGGAGAGGAAATCCCACAGCAGGGTCTCAGCTGCCTTACTGGCAAGAGAGAGCTAAGTTACTTTTCTGGAAACAATTAGGAAAAGCAACTCTGGTATAATCCCGTAATACCACATATTCCTGAGATCACAGGGCTCATCTCTTCAGATTACATCTCTCATTAATTATTTCCCCTCTTTTTACACAAGAGGAACAGTATTTATGCCTCAAAAGAATCAAATTTAAGCACAGAGAGTGCTTAGAGTTTGCTCACAAATTTAAGAGTGAGACAGTGAGTGGGTAAGGACAGTTGAAAGCACATTTATAGTATTAATTTTTCCTTCTACAAATCAAATTTCTAAACAAGAGAGGAGTCCACAGAGGGGCACAACCCAGAATGGCAGATGAAGTTGGTATCAGATCAGGACATATTTGCAAAGGACAGCATTGCCAACATGCATTTGCACACTGAGAACAGCAAGAGACAGAAGACTGCAGGTATCAAAGTAACTCCAGAGATCCTTTGTAACACATGTGCTTCTCCCTGGGGAAGGTCATTATGCTCAGAACTCCAGGGAAAGAAGTAATTGCTCCCAAACTACAAAGACTTAGCTGGGGAAACGGAGTTTGATATCAGAGCAGTGACTGGGTCAAAACAACAGGACAAAAAAAAACCTCCAAAAACCAAAACAAACTCATAGTGCTATTTTAAACAACTGTAAGCCAGAGCAGGAGACATAAAGACATCTTGGATAATTATTTTGGGGAGGATGACTATGAAATGAGTAAATAGAAAAGAAAGATGACCAAAGGAGGACTATTCTTTCAGAGGGAGACTGAAAAAAGCATGAAGATGCTGCTGAAGCAAACACCTAACTCCAAGACATTCTGGGATCAAGCACAAAAGCAAGTGGATCACAAGCTCTGATGCAGCCAACCAGGCACTGAGAGGCAGATATGGAAGTATCACGTTCCCTGTTGCAGTGTCTGCTCACTCTTCAGATTAAACCATGACAAGAATTATCAAATCAGTTAGAAATCTGACACCTTGACTTGAGTGTCAGAGACAGTTTTGTTTACTTTTAACTAGTCTAGCAAATGTTTCAACATGGTTACAGGAAAGCAACATTCTGTACATTTTTGTTGCAGGATTAAGTTCTCTTCATTGCCTCACTTGTGGGAAAGAATTGAGACTAATTAGTCAAACAACAGAGACTTATCCTGCCTGACCCAATACTGACAGCCAGATTGCACAGAGATGTTAATATAACCCAGTAAGAATCAATCTGCCAATAAAGTTTTGAAGCACTGTAAGATTAAGACTGAAGAGCATCAGAGCAGCAAGAAAACACACTCATAAGCTGTAAATTCTAACAGGACCGGACACATTTTTCTCTCAGTCTCTGCATAATTAGTCTCTAACCTGCTGCTTTAAGACTCTGCTAGCTCTAGAGAGCCTCTAGCACATGCTCAACAATGCTGTTTATGCATTTCATATCCCAGATTAATTCCATGATCTGCAAGAAGTTTAAAATCAGAGAAGTCAACATCAGTGCAGGGAAAGAAGAGCCCAGCCTAACCACCCCTTATTTCTGCTTTATGCTGTACAAGTTCCCACACTTCACATTTCCCTGCAGTAAGAGAAAACCAAGTGGACAGTAAATGTCATGTCTATATATTATGTTACATTTCTTCTCAACACAATTGGCCAATCCATGCTGAATCACTTGTTTTCCATGGGAAAACAATCAGAGAGAGGTAGCTCCATGACACCTCCACCTTAAAGATGCAAAAGCATCAATAAGTCCTTCCCTCTGGTAGTTCCCACATGCAGGAAGAATACACAAACCTGATCTCATCTTCGAAGCATCTTTAAGAAAGCAGAATAGAAATCAGAACGAAATCCAACCCAACCTCTTGCACACAGCCAAACCTTGCAGGGACAGGCAGCAGGGCTCACCTGGTGAGTTTAAGAGTGCTGTCCAGGGCAGCAGAGAGCAGCAAACCATCTGCTCGAGTGCCGAAAGCCAGGCCCCGAATCTGCTTGCTGTGGATGGGGATGTACTGACTGCTCTTCAGGTTGGCCAAGCTCATCATCTTAACACCACAACCTGCCATGGAAGAAGGGTAAAGCAGATTATTGCAAAGCAGCATATGCATAGAACTGTCTATTCTATGCCAGAACTACAAAGTCTGTATTGAAGCCTGTGGTGGGATGAACATGTAAGTAATTTGCTGTTCTGGGTAAGAACTGCCACAAATCATTCTTTAATTCAAATGGCAATAAGGCTAAATCCTTAAGGATCCCAGCCAGCAAGAGCAAATTCAGTACCAGTGTTACAATTCTTGTTACAAGGCCTGCTGCTCTTTAGCCAGCTTCTTCAAAGACACTCTTGCCCAGATAAAGCCACAGAGAGCAGGATTACATGGCTATTTAAGAGAACAGGCATCACAGCAAAGAATTACAGGTGAACTTAACCTGTGTGCTACAAGAGTCACCACAAAGCCTCCATTCAGAGATTCAGTCCCTGGCTACAAATGCCAGAAAAATGAGACCAGTTAAATGCAGGAAACCACTTTGTTATGCCTAGATAAGGCACATTAACCTCAAACCCATTAACCAAATAAAATAAGTTTCATCAGTCAGAAAGCATTTTGCAAATAAGTGCTCTCAGACTCCTAATGCCATGTCTGTTGCACTGAAAAAGCCACTGGCACTGGTCCAGATGTCAGGTCACTGGCCCCTGGACATAACAGCGAGACAAAACCAGGGCTGCCTGTGACTTCTTGGCTTCCTATTTCCTCATTAGGAAACAGTGCTTCAAGCATTCATATTAAAAGGACTTTGCTTTTGGTTGGGTTTTTGTTTTTTTTTTTAAGAGTACTGACAAATCAGCTGTATGTGCATCAATCCACCTACAATTTGGGAAGCAGTGTTTCTTACTTAACCACTGGAAGCTTCTCTGCAGGCCCCACTGCCTAGCCCCCTTCTTTCAGAAGGTCCACCTTTGCAAGGACGGATGTGGCATTCCAGCAGGAGAGCCGGAGACACTCTGCTAGGACTCTGCCATAGGAGTGCCAGGGAAAACAAGCTCCTTTGCTAGGCAGAAGTTACCAATGCAGGGGCCAGATGAACTATGGGGAGCCTTACGGGTATGCTCAGTTTACAAGGCACATGTAAAGGCCAAGCAGAGAAGCAGTGATAAAGTAGAAATGACATTAACTTTTACTCATGAACCCCCAAATGCTGACTTGCTTAATTACCAGGAATAAAAGTAGACTGTGGAGAAGGCTGTGATACCACAAGACAACTCAGTGAGTCACAGTATGCCATTACTCTGCAGTTCCCAGTCTGAGACACCAAAAAAACCTTTTCCAAGTGGTACTTGCGCTGGCTTTGGCTGGAGGGGAGGCTGCCTGGGAGGCAGGTGCGGGAGCTGCCAGGTTGCTGCGAAGCGCTCACATTGTACTGGGACACCAGAGCCTTCAGCTCCTGCAAAGAAAAAACCCAAAGAGCTTTAAAGCATCACCAGCAGTGTAACCTTCTGTGCTCTCTGCTTCCAGTGCTCCAACCATTCTTGTTCTCAGATAAAAGAGGGAAATACAGTCCCATTTGCACGCTGTTCCAGAAGTGCTACATTTCTAAGTCCATGGCCTATGACAATGTGCAACACGAGCATTCAAATGCTGTGTAAATTCTGTCAGAATGTACTCAAAGTCTGTTATTGTATGTATTAACAACCTGTGAAAGAGAGGACTCTTGGGCAACACATAAAAGCCAGTAACAATTATTACCAGATCAATGCTGTTTAGAAGAGAATGAACTGCCAAGTATTATGTGCTGCTAAACCACAAGAGAAAGTCAATTAAAACCATTTTCCAGAATTTCCAGAATACCCCATAAAAAAATAAAAGCCCAAGATTCAACATAAAGGGCGTTGCAGGAAACAAGTCAGTCTATTTAATGACAATGACCCTCTTCTTGTAAACCCTGTGCAGCAAATTCCAGGAACGACACAACTCTCAAGAGCTCCAGTCCTGTTTTCTACCACCTCCTCCTGTCTTTTCCTCCATCTCAATTCATGAATGCTCAAGGATACTCAGCAAAGGCATGGCCAAGAACAGCTTCTATGAGGAACAAGGTATTCCTTGAATTCCTTTTTCTGCTGAGATCATCAGGGGTGAAGTGGGAACGCAGGTAGCGGCACCAGCATATTGTGAGTCAACTAGAAGTGTCCCTTCCCAGAAC
Source organism: Machaerirhynchus nigripectus (assembly GCA_013397975.1). Lineage (NCBI taxonomy): Eukaryota > Metazoa > Chordata > Aves > Passeriformes > Dicruridae > Machaerirhynchus > Machaerirhynchus nigripectus. The sequence continues at coordinate 138,348 of VZRQ01000533.1, forward strand.
ACATTTTGACCATCTTGTAATCCAAGGTCAAAACCAGACAATACAGAATCTCAGGGATATTTAAGAGGGAAGGTATACTGAAGAAAAATTGCTACTTGCCTTCTGTTGTCTGAGCAATGCAGGTTCTGCTTCAAACACTATGTAATCTTTAAACAATTAAGGGTCACAAGAGTGATATTATGAATATATCAGTAATTGCAAGTCAGCCTCAACACTGAACCAGCCACCACCACTTAACCTGCATCGAAGCAAAGGCAGCAGTTTTCAAAGAGGCAAGATCAAAGTTCAAGCTCTACATTAATAGTTATCAAGACCTATAACTTTTGGAAGCTGCTCAAGAGGAGAGCAGTTCTGACACTTTACAAACGTCTGATCTGTTTGGCATCAAGCACATTGCAAATGTCCCAAGGGAACAGGAAAATTAAAAAAAAAAAAAAAAGGAAGCTGAAGACTCCAGATTATCCCATTAGAGCAAGAAAAGACAAAACAACCTGGGCAAGGAAGAAGGGGTGTGAGGGTTGTCAGGATGCTTATGATGAAACCTGTAGCTTCAGGCTTGGAGTAAGCAGTCAGTGAAAACGCAGGTAACTTAGAAGTACATTTTAATCAAAAATGTAATAAAGTTGTTATTTCTAAAAGGTATGGGGAGGAGACAACAACCACTGGGGATCACAAGAGATTAAAATTATTTGTAACTCTGGGGACCTTACAAAACTCTCCTTGTCACCTGCACTCAACATTCAACTTTCACACAAGTTATTAAAATGGAAACCAGGCAATTAAAATCACAAGGACTATTAGTACAATGTTTACATTTAAACACAATGGACAAACCCAGCAGAACCAGGAAGTCTTACTGGAGGCACATCAGCGAGGTGATTAAAAACGTTGCGCTGCAGACAAATTCCACTAATTGTGCTCAAAAGAATATTCTGTTCATTATGTAAAAGCCCATACTTTCCTTTAATATGTGTTTCAGAGTTTTCCTGATGTCTGGTGTCAACTAAAGGGCTCAAGAGCGGACTCCTCTCTCTGCACATGCTTCTAGATTTCAGCTTGCCTTTGCAGTGATGAATGAACACAGTAAGACGGGGGGGAAAGAATGGGCTATATAGCAAAAGTCTTCCTGAGAAGCATGCAGGAGAAGCAGAAGAGCCCAATGAATTGGAAAGGAAAACCACCAGCTACAATAAATTCAGAACAGTTTTGAGTATTAGGTTATGGCCCTAAGAGCTGATATGAAGCTTTCAAGACAAAGGCAGGTATCAGTGACTGTCATTGTCTGGCTGTTTCCCCCAGAGCTCTTAGAGAAGCCACACCTCCCACCTTGCACTGCAGAGCCCCAGCCCTGCCTTTCAGAGAGAAACACAGGACAGGACAACCTCAAGCTGTGGTGCAGCACTGCAGACATTCTACCTTGCACCTCCCTTTGGGGTTCGGGTTCAAATTCAGGCTAAATGACATGGAACATTTTTAACTGGCTTCACTATAAACAATAGCAATGAAATACCAGTTTTCACTTCCGCAGACATCAACTGGAGGTGAACACAGACCACAAAGATGAACAGTTTTTATACAATAAAACAATTAGCCTAATTTTTTTTTTTCTGGAGGTATTGGATACACAAGTTTGTATTGATATTTTGCCATTCAATTTTTTTTGGATGCTCTGAAAATCCTATTTTAAAAAAGCTTTTCCATTACATCAAGCAATATAAACTCATCTCTGCAAGGCTCACAATTGCATTTGCTTTCTTCTCCACAGCAGCATGCAGTCTCCTGTAATTTCCCTGCCAGTCCTCCTTTTCCTGCTCCATACCCAAACAGAGCTACTGCTTCCCATGTGCAAAAATCAAATTTCCTACCCCAGCTGATCAGTGGTATTAATATCAGAAGGAAGAGATGGTTTGCTTATCATTAGCTACTTTTACTAAAAATGCAGGCAGATTTAGGAGGAGTACTGCAGTAGCTCACATCTCATTCCCAAGTTCTTTCTGCTCCCAAAGGAAAAACATTAGGTAAAAGTAACGTGTCAGCAGCACTGGTTCCAAAAGACAAACCTGAACCTCCTGTGGTGGGCAGGACACAGCTCAGCACAGCCCCCACTCCTGAGGGCTTCCTTCCAGAGCTCTCCTCAACTTCCTTTTCTCGTGTATTTTCATATAGCTAAAGACATTAAACCACCAATTTCCTAGTCTCAGTAACATTACATACTTCAATAACAAAGTACAATGAACAAGACCATTAATGGGTAAGAGCACGGAAAAACGCATACGAACCTAAAGAAAGGTCACAACTCGTGCCGTGACTGCTGCTGGGCACAGCTCAAGAGCACTAGCAACAAAAAACCCTCAACAACCCAACCCTACACTGCAATCACCCAGCCAGGGCTGGGCCAGAAACCTCCCAACCTAAATGCTTCTATGCAAATAGTTGCTTTACTATACGACTTCTCATAAAACAAGGAACTCATTAGGCATCTGCTCAAAATATAATCAAACAAGTTAAAGACTTACTGCAGACTTCCTGCTGGCTTTTTTTGTTCCCCAGTATATTGTTCTACTTTCAGTTTATTCATAGGATAAACAGGCACCTTAAAATTGCTTCCAGCATTTGCATTAACCACTACAGGACAATGATGAATGCAGTGTAAGTACTGAAACAGAGCTTAAAGAACACAGGGTACTTAATCTTTATAACATGTGACTTCAATTCAGTTAGACTGGACACTCCATCATTTAACACCAAATGAATTGCAGGAAAACATTATGGACCTGCAGTTTTAACTTATTTGCATTTTTCTTAATCCAAAGTTTGAAGTGGACCAATTTTCTTATTAGTGATGATGAGCATATGGCTTCATGCAGGAATTTAGGGAATTTATAAAGCTTTATTTTATGTCAACCAGGAAGATTTCAGCAAAGACAATTATTGTTTAATGTACAGGTTTACTGCTTAATGTACAGATATGCATGTATAATGCTATAAAAAAACAGCCAGGAATAAAGAAAAGCATAAAATTAAGCAGGCTGCTAGACAGTGAGAGGATATCATCAGCCTCATACAACAAAAGGTAGCAAACTGGCAATGAAACAGGCTCTTGAAAAAGCTAGCACTGGTGGAATACACCAGCTAATTCACAGTTGGAAGCACTGGCAGAGTCCATAATTTATAGGAATCCTGCAAAAGCAGCTGGGATGGGTTACAAAATATCTCAGTATTGTATAAGGCAGAAGGAAGCAGTCATTTAACAACCCATCATTTACAGTCAGTAATTTGTGTTCTAAGAGGTGCCTCTCAGCAGCTGCTCAGCCTGTGTGTACAGCCTCCCCTACTGACAGGCCAAGTCCCAGGGTACCAGAGGGTGCTAAACGGGAATGCTGACTAACCTTCAGAAAAACCCAAACCCCTAAGGTTTTTTGGTTTTTTCTTTTGATTTTGGAAGTAGCCATGCCTCTTCACAAACTGCTTCTCAAAGCCTCTTGACTAACTAGTGATAATAGGTCACATTAGAAGGTTTACTATGGAGATTTCCAAAGTTTGTTTTGATGCAAGTACAAGAAAGATGAGGAGAGTAAGTCTGGTTCTTTATTACCATGCCTTTCCAGGCACCACAAAACCTGAGGAGAAACCTGAAACATCAGCAGCCAAACAACTCTACTGCTGGGCTGCAACTTCAATTAAGTGTTAAAAGCACAAAAAAGTCAGTGTTTTTGTAGCACACACGAATATTCCAGCACAGGATGTTTTTACCAGCTGGGGATGATTCACCAATTGAGTTTATTAAATCTTGCTGATTATTAAAACTGGAATCCTGTCCTCTCCTCTAAGGGAACATGGGAAAGGCAGGTTGAAGAGAAAGAAGTCCTCTGTGTATTTGTAGCATGAGACTCACCTGAACTTGCTTGCGGAGTTTGCTGCATTCATCTGTCAGAACCTGGAGCTGGAGACGGCTCTGTGCAGATTCCAGCTCTGCCTGTCTCCGCAACATTTGCTCCTTTTCTAAAGAGCTGGAGGAAGGAGAGAAAAGCAATCCTTAGGACTAGGTATTATCTAGGATGCTTGTCTGGGCTGTAAGTTCCTGCCCTCTGATTTCATCCCACCACAAGTTCTGGCAAATCCACAAGTAACAGAAAACCTGGTATTGCACTAATCCAATGTATTCACCTTGAGATATTCAGGTATGCAATTGTTCTGAATGACTCACTCAAGTATTGTTCCAACAGCCTTTCACCTTGCCCTCTCCAAAAGGACTAAGTTAGTAGAGGAGAGTGAAAGAGAAATCAATTTTCTTTTCCCTACAGAAACACTTCAGCAAATCCTATGCCATCAATGTCCATGTAATACACTGTGTCAGTAACACAGCACATCATAGCATAACTATGTAACAGCAAGATCTTCAAGCTTGTGTCTACTACCAGTAGCTAATCTTGTATTTCAGGAAAATATAACTGTACCAGAAAAAATGATACAGATAAATTCTCTGTGAATGCCCATAAAGAAGCCACACTTACTACCCTCACCTTGAGCCCAAAAGGGTGCATACACACCGTTTAGCAGCAGCACTTTTGGTATGTTACTTGAATTTCTTTCTCTTTCATACCAGCTTACATGAAGGAATAGCTAAAGTGGGGAAAGAAACACCGACACTCCTTAAAATTAGCTGTACACTTGGTCTATGTTACCCACTGCATTCTGTACTTCAAAAGCTGCAATATTTCAGTTATTTCTGTCGTTCATATGCAGGGAGTTCTAGCTTGCCTAAGTATTTTGCAAATGCACAGACCTAGCCTTGCACGTTCCAAAGTACAGAATTATGTCATTTCCTTATAGCTTTTTCATGTGATTTTTTTTTCCTGCAGAAGAAACAGATGAAATGCCTATTTAACCATCACAAACACATTCTTTATATAAGTACCCAGAGCCTGAAGGCTGGTGGGTTTTTCTGAATGTGAAAAACAAACCTCATGATCTTATACCTAATTCAAGACTACATGCAAACAATACTGATGCATGCACATACTCATCTGTGCATCACTCGTGGCTCTGTGCCACAAGGCAGCCACTGCCAGAAGCTCCGTGGACTCACAGGCAGGCACTGCTCCCTGCCTTACAACAAAAACAGGAGGCAGAGGAAGGGCAGGGCTAGTGGGGAAGGGCTGCAGTGAGGGTCTGAGACACAAACAGAAGTCAGACAACTACCTCTCCATGAGAGATAACAAGATTTACACACCCAAATGCCTTCTGTGTTTTTGAAAAACACATTATATATCATTTATTTTTCTGTGTTAATCCAGTAAAAGAAACATGGCCCTTCTGAAGGTACACTTCGAACACCATCAGGCTGTGGCAATCTGGAGAGGAGATTCTTCCTTTCATGACTGTTACTCCTCCATAATTTCTGATCTATAATTACCAGGATAGTGAGGTTTCTGTTGAAAGACTGCCTTGAATGAACAGTGGTATAGTTGTAGACATGTGAAGAAACCCCAATTAAATTCTATTCAACACAAGTCAGAAGAACTCAGATATCTGCAGCCTTTTAATTTCAGAATAGTATCTGTGACAGCATCTTACTGAAAAGAAATGAGTCCCCATTTTCATACCTGCTTTTCCTTTTTTCAATACAAACTCTACATTTAAGTTGGAAAGGGAGGTGGAGTCATAGCAATGCTTGCTGACCTTTTGCAAGTAAAGCTACATGAAGAGTTTGACAAAGCAAGATGGAAAGTGATTCATATGAGGTATTACTCTGTTTAATGCATGCAGAAAAGATGGCAGAAAAGGTCAGCTACTCACCCTCCTTGCATTCCTAACTATGCCTTGCTTTTCCCATCTAATGATGAATTAGCAATATACAGCTTTTTGGCATCAACTCTGCATGTTCTCCCATGATAACGTTACAGGATACGGGACAAGATAGCTTTTGCTGTTTCAGGGCCACAAAATGCAAATTTCCATTCCAAAAGAAAATTAAGATATGCAACACAGCAAGGCCTTGGTTCTTTAAGTCAGCTACACTCCCGATAAACCCCAAGGGAATAAACAAATTGCTTCAGGCAATACAGGAAATGAAAGCATGAAGTAGAAGCCAGAGTGCAGCTTTCAGTGTCTTTACGTGGAGACCCCATACCTCCTCATGCGCTCCTGCTCGCTGGTATCCAGCGCTTTCAATGTGCGGGCGTACAGGATCACGATGTCGGAACGCTTGGCCTTCTTATTGCACTGAAATCAAACACAAGCTCAGTTCATCTGCAGGAATTTAACTATGCATCCCTCTGAGTTCCTAGGTATTGTTTTATTTAGCTCCGAAGGGAGGGGTTGTCTACTGGAAAACGAAGCCACAAACACACAGCATGTTTGCAAGATGCTCCCTCATACAGACGCCAGAGCTCTAACCAAGGCTACAACAACAGTTTAAATTCCATCTCCTATTGTACCTTTAATAATCCACCTCCTTCCCACTAAAGGTATTCTGCTAATGCACCAGCAAGGCAGCATGGTCAGGTATGTTCCAGGGACAAAAAACCCCAAATCAGACAAAGAAGGGAAAACAAGAAGATCTAAAACAAAACACCAGCCCAACCTCAGGTTTGAAAACACCAAGACTTGCTGCTTGGCCAGCAGACCAGGGTTTAGAAACCCCTGAGTATACTCCCAACTATTACTTCTGTCCTATTTTCCTTTTATCAAATTCTACAGGCCCAAAGCCATTGAAGTGTTCCAGTGTCATATGAAACACTGACATCTTACTGATTTCTGTGACACACAGGGAGTCAGACATCAATAATTCTGTGCATCTAGCTGCAGCCATTTAGTACTTTATATTCACCTTAAAAAAAAGGCAAGTTAGACCTTGCAGATGCCATAATTTCTTCCAAGTTTAATGTTTTGCAAATATTCTTTGTTAATGAGAAAAGAAGCAGTGGATACTCAGATCGAGTAACCTCTGCTAAACATTTAATTACTGTGTGTGCTTCAAGTGCAGACTTCTCTATTACTTAGGAGCATGAAGATATCACAAGCAATAGTTCCAGAGCAGACAACCTCCCTCCCTCTGTAAAGAACTCCCTTGCAAAGCAGTAAATGGCTAAGACAGTTTTCCTGGCAGCCAGCAGCTGCCACTAGCAGGATCAGGAATGCTGCAATTTCACAGTAAGTTGCACTCAAGCCACTTAGTACACAGACCATGCACAGCAACTCCGGGCTATTCAACCAGAGAACGCCCAGTTGCAAAGGACAGCGACTGAAAGTGAAGGGAAGACGATTTAGCTTCAAGGCTCTCTCCAGAGCAAGTTCTCCCAGGAACTTTTTAGTATTTATATCACTGGGAGAGGGAGCAAGCAACCCTTGAGATGTTAGGTGTTCAAGAAGAAAGCAGTCACAAAATTCCTAAGAGTAAAGGTGCCAGGCAGGTCTCTCAGAATTCTGTCTGGGCCTGAAGTGGGGGAAGAAAAGCTTACACAGAATTGACAGGGGTAAGAAAAATCAACTCTGGGGCTTTGCTATGGCAACAGGGATTCTTTAGGTTTAGTCACAGCACATGTCAAGAGGAAGTTTCTTGTTGAGAGGAGGGAATCCTGCAAAGTCAAGCAAGAATACAGAAGCTCTCAAAATGACAAAGCCAAAGAAACCCTGGGCTTCCAGCCACCGACTCGGAAAGCGGCAGAACTGAATCCTATTTACAAGGTACTAGTTGACCTATTTTTTATCAACATTCCTTCATGCAAAAAAGGAATAAGGAATGGAAACACATCACAGAGAAGTGTGGACCTCATCGAAGAGGACCAGTTAACCATGGAAAGAAAGCTGGAAAGAAAACCTTCAAAAGCTGATTTACCACTTGCAAATGGACATTAAAGGATGTAACTTAGTTCACTCCCTGCAAGCTTCCTAAACAACCTGGTCCTCTTAAAGGCTACAGAAGCAGATGCAGTTCAAAACAGAAGATTAATCAACTAAAAACTATATTAGATGATCTTTAGGGTCCTTTGCAACGCTAACCATTCTGTGGTTCCAAAACAGTTCTCAGACAGATTTCTTGTCCAATAACATATTCTTTATGCTTAGTTAATTGCTTCTAGGAATCCGTCTGCTATTTCCAGGTGGTTCTTTCCAGGACTAGAATGGGGCATTCTAAAACCACTTCCAAGTTTGGCACTTAAACTTTTGCATCTGCTACTCACAAAAGTTCTACTTCAGGGAGAAGATCCAAGTCATAACCCATCCTTTAAAGTACTGCTAGTTGCTACTGGCCTAATAACATCAAAATAATGGTGGGGTTTATTACTTCTGATAGCAGCTTCATGCAGCAAGCATTTGTAACAGTTACAGTGATCACATCTGAGGCACAAGTTAGACACCCATAGTAAGTGCTTTAAGTGCTTTCCAGTGCACATAAACACTTATTTTACCTGAGGGCACTTCCCTGCCTGTCCCTTGAGCCACCTCTCAATGCACGTGTAGCCAAAGAGGTGTCCACACCGCAGCGCTGACAGACGGTGGTCCCCAGCGTTGGTCCACTGCTCAAAGCAGATGGCACAGGTATCTCCTTCCTCCTCATCCAGAGGTGCAACAGGAACTGATGGCCCCAGTTTCTTTTGTGGAGTTGTCTAGGATTAAAAATTGGAAAACCAACACAACTGTTTTAGAAAATGCAGCCTTTACCATATATAATCTGTCCCCAAAAGCATTTAGTTCACCTTACTTGCTTTTGCTGGACTTCAGCTTCATCTTCAAGACTTTCATGCTCTGCAGAAGCTTGAGGTGGCTCTGCTTGGACCTGACTGGAAACTAAAGAAAGCACTGCTTAAATGAACTGATTCATAATGAGGGGAAAAGGAGTTTTCCTGCTATGAGGGGGAAAGGAGTTTTCCTGCTTTGATCTGAAATCATCAGGGCACAGGTTAAGTAGTGACACTGCACAGGTTACATACAAAGCTTCAGATCAGTGCCCTGGACACAGTCTGTGTGTAAGGCCTTCTATACATCAACAGTAGTGCTGAAGAATTTTATGTTTTCTTTCACGAAAAGCAACAGAATTTCAGTGAAAAAGGAGAGGTCTTTTAAGGACAGCAGTCGTTATCAGAATTTTCTGACCTGCACAAAGCAAACAGGCCTGGTCTATAGTTAGGCTGATGTAAGGTTATATCCCTGCATCATTATGCCCTGAGAAAGACAGACACCAATATGCAGAAGTTGCTTTGCCAAGGGATCTAAGCATGCATATTTCATGTGCCAAGAAAGCATTTCCCGTATGCTGGCTGTCCATTCACTCTGACTTCAGCAGTTTTCCAGCTGGTAATTGTCTGAACTACCAATTCTGCTGGCATTCTATGTTTTTGTGGTGGGCCTCTGTCAGCCCATCTGTTGAGGCACGGGCACACGGAATTGCTACACTGGGATCACCACCACTAGCACAGTAAAAAAGGAGCAAAAATCACTTTCTCCTCTCTAGCTCCTGACAAAACAAATGTTATTTATCGCATTTAGTAATCAAGGCAGATACTCTCCATCCAGTGGAAGTATTACCTAACCCTGGCTAATGTCAAGAAAGTTTTCAGCCTCTGTGGTTCTGGGCTGTAAGAGGAGCCACTGGCTTATATAAGCAACAGGGGAATTCCAGAAAATCCAACAGAGAGCATATGTTCATACAATAATATACAGCACTTAACAGCTTGAGCTCCTGTCACATGTAAAACTAGCCCAGAGCAAGCAGAATAGATCTGTTCAAAAGACACCTCACAGATGCACCCTTTTAAAAAATGTAATGAGGTGGGCTGGCCAATCAAAACCAAAACTGAGGGCAGAGAGTAAACCATAAGGACATTCCTTAGAGACTGAAGCAAAAAGATACCCTTGTTGTTGTATTCTCTGGGCATCAATAACCTTGACTAGCAAGTAAACTATTTGTCACTCTTACATAAACTGAGCATGTTCATCACAATGTCACTGAAGCGTGTGTCAGCCTATGAACACGAGTTTAGATAAAGAATTGTGAGACAGAAAGATGAGGAAAGAGAAAGAAAAACAAAAAAGCACCTTCATCTCCTCAGCTAAGTGTCACAAGTTACAGGAATGAACGCTAAACTGAAGCAGATTGAAATCTCAAATAATTAAAAAACACTGAATCAGATCCTTCTCTGAAAGCACTTGCTGATGTTCAAACTGTGCCCTGATGTCTTCAATAATACTCCTTGATAACATATAACAGCAGAAGGATGGCAAGCAATAATCTCTAAATTTAAGTTACAAATAATCCTGGAAATGTTCAGAATAAGTAGCAGTCTGCAAACAGCAAAAAGATTGCATTTAACATTATGGTAGCAGTCACCCATTGCTGCTGCTGCTCTCAGGAGCTGCTTGCCAGGAAGCCGTGTGGCAGCAGCCTGCTCCTGTCAGCTGTGGGCACAAAGATCTCTGAGCACCGTCTGTTGTGGAGCTCGAAAGGATTTCCCTGCTGAGTTTTCAAACAGCAAGAAAAGTGTCTCAAATCAGTCTCTACACAGCTCCAATACTGCACAAACCTCCTGAGCTCGCTGCTGGAAGTGTCTCTTGGGCTGATGGTAACAGTGGTGCTGCTGCCTCCACGGCTTCCTCCTCCTCTTCCTCCTCCTCCTCAGAAGTGCTGCTGTCAGAGTCACTCACTTCTACTATCTCATCTGGGCGCTGTTGCTGGGTGTCCCTTGCAATACGGGGGGGCTCCAGGTGTGGAACCAGTCCTGCAGCTGGCTCTTGGGTCCTGCTGAGTTGAAAGTAATGGTCCAATGCTGCCCTGAGTCCAGAAAAGCAAGAAACAAAAGCCACAGTCATTTCAGGTAAGGTAAAGTCTCAGCATGTTTCTCCATGAATGTTTGCAGGAAAATTCCCAGCAGGAAGGTGTCATAGTTATCACGTCAGGCCTCGTCTGGTAGGGGAGCAATCACATACGATAGCCCACTTTGTGAACAACCAGCAGGAACAGCAACAATTCATTTTGCTCAGTTCAAAGGAAATATTCTCATTGCAACAATGACATTGCCTTATTTTGGGGAAGAAGGGGATGGTGGGGTTGGAGAGGAGAAAAGCAAAGTAGTATGATTCACTAATAAGCCTAAGGAAACTCCTAATCTGTCTCTCCAACCCTAACTCAGCCCTGGCTCCTGAAGCCACTGGTACTATGAAGTGCACAATCCTTGCACTGACTACTTTGTGTGTAATCTTTCTAATTTCCCTCTTCTTTTCTACTGGAATTTCATCCCCAGATAGAAACATCCTCCCCTCTCCCTCTATCAGTTCAGCTATGATCTCAATTATCCTTCAGATTCAAAAGAGTTTCTCGGGTTGCCTTCCAGCCCTCACAACTACAGTGACCTTCACAGGCGATCGGAGGGCAAACAATACAGTGGTGTTTAATCAACTGGGAGGAGAGGAGCTCTTGGTCTCACTGAATTTAAAAGCAATGCTTCAGTTAATTATAATTTCACCCTTGGCATGTACAAAAGCTAGAAAGATGAGACAAAAACCAAACAAACTAGAAATTCAGATTTCTTTCTGGCTGGAGAGCATTCCTACTCATTGCCTTTTAATCCCATCACAAATGGTATTAAATAGAGAGGATTTTTTATTTTGTCTGAAAGTAAAACAAAACAAAACCAGAAAAACAAAAACCAACCAAGAAAACCCTACAGAAAAATATTAGTCTGTATGTTTGTGAAAGTTTCTGCAGCAGCTGTCACCAGAAGATGTAATCAGACAGTCCCCAAATCAAAGGTGAAATGCAAATCAGAGCCCAAGCTCCACTGAGCTAAATGCTGGCTGGAACTGCCGAGAGTCAGCACTGCTGCAGGAATCATGGACAGGAATCTGGCTGCGCAGAGGGAACAGCGGGAAGAGAAGCTCTGCAAGCAAAATTCAAAATGCAGAAGGGCTCAGAAGTCAACACCACCCCAGCCAACATATGAAACAGGGGGATTCACTTAACAAGGGCAAGGAATCTGCCAGAAGAGACCAGAAGTTGCTGTGCTATTACTTAGCTAAAAAGGTAGGTGAGGTACCCTGGATTTGGCCCCAGCCACACACCTGGGCTGGGCTCTGTAAGCCAGGAAGCAAGGCAGTTTTGAACTGATGCTGGACTCGATCAGAGGGCAGTTCAGACCCAGTTTCATCTCTGCTTTACCTGGTGCTGATTGTCCTCTGGGAACCACCAATTCTCTGCTGCCTGCGAGCTCTCCTCACTTGCGGACGCTGTGTGAGCTGCGGTGCAGGCAGTGGCTGGTACAGATCAAACGCCCCTTGTAGCCTCTGCAGCCCACTGGGGGCCATGGCAGGACTCGGTGGCGGGTCAGGCTCTGCAGCTGCTTCCCTTGTTGTACCAGCGTTGGGTGTGACAACAGCATCATCAGCAGGAAGGGCTGCAGCGTTGCCTCCTCCTTCACCCAGCACAGGAACGTGGGACGAGAGCGCTGCATGACCAGAGGGCTCCAGGGCAAGTGTCTGGAGGGTCTCCACTGAGTAACCAGCCACTGGTTGGAGATCAACTTCCATCTCTTCTTGAGCCATTTCTGCAAAGAGTTGAAGAAAACTAGTATTTATGTATAGGTGTACCCTACTTGTAGCCGTACCCTACTTGTAGCCTGATGGTAGCAAAAACCAGGTACAGCACTCAGTGACTACAAAAGCTTTTAGAATTCAGAGTCAAGAGAAAATCTGTCCTTTGCAGCAGAGCTAAACCACAAGTCAATGCACATATGTGAGTTGGGAGTACCCTCCCAGAGTCCTGGGCTCAAAGTCTTTGGCTCAACAGCAGCGAGCACCAAAGGCATATTGCAAAATCAACTTAAATAAGCATTTGGATGAGTATGTAAAGTTAATGTTTTCTTGCTGGCATCATTTACTTGCCAAGTAAATTCATGTGGATCTTGCAGAACAGTTGGAAATATCTGAGAGACTCTCTCTGGTGAGCAGCACTGCACAAGCACCGACAGATACAGCCAGGAACAAGCCCTACGACGCAGTCCTTTGCTGCACTGCTCTCAGGAGATGGGTGACATTCGAGTTTCTTCAAATAAAATTCCCTTATCATAACAGATCGCTGTGACCCGTACGCAGAGCTCACTGAACAGCCCTTCAGGTATTTACCAACACCAGGCAAACCCAGAAAAGGCATGACAGCAGAATATGTGACTGAGCCATTATTGGTACCAAGTTATCTGCGGCATCAGCATTTGTGGATCCACATTCAGCCCAAGACTGGATAAGCATGAAATTTGCGATAAAGCTGCAAATATATTGTTAAGGTTGGTTGCCTTTCTACATCTTTGGCATATGGATTTCAGGTTACCTCCTGAACAGGAGTACTGTCTTGGGGTTTGATGAAAAACAGGAGACAACAGTTTGTGCATTATTAATTCTTATGCTGCTGTCAGTCTCCAAATTAAGAGAACTTTGGTCACACTGTTCTTACAACATAAAAATGTTCAAGATTATTTCATTAACTGAATGAACAGATGCACCAAAAACTCACAAAAGTCCTTTATTGGAAGAGGTGTGTGGATTAAATTCTGCAAGCTGCTGAAAGTCATTCACATTCTCCAAAATGTAATTAAGCAATCATAAACCTGAAAGGCCTTGAGCACTGCAGACCCTTAGCATTATTTAGAAGCCCAAAGTACACACCAAAACTTACCCAGCTAGGGCTGTATAAACAGAGCAAAGGCTGATTGTAGTATAAAAAGTAACCAGAAAATGTATACAAGAATTAATAAAGGAGGATGTACTAAAGCTCAAATATTTTAATAGACCTTTTAAGAAATTCTAATTTATGAGAAATTTCATCATTCTTATCCTAATTAACAATTCAGCCTAAGCTAGGCCAGAAATAGATGTTACTACCTCCCACCAGAACAGCTGCATGGCCAAGACATGGTAATATCCAACAATCAAGTACTGCATCTCTAGCATTATGTTCATGTTAGAACTGCCACCTATAAACATAATAAACCCTTTATTTTCACCATACATGAATCATGATGTTAAGGGGTTGGAAGAGATTGGTTAAAGATACAGTCCCAAATGCCCCTGCCATGGGCAGGGACACCTCCCACTAGATCAGGTGCCACAAGGCCTTATCCAGCCTGGCCTGCAGCACTTCCATGGTTGGGACATCCACAACCTCCCTGGGCAACATTTTCCACTGCCTACTTTAACCGTGACATTTATAAAAAACGCTAATAACTGGCATTTTCACGGTTAAATCCTGGAACTTGGCCCAAAGGAGCAGCGCTTCCTCCAGCCAGCCAGCTGCCCAGCAAGAGCCCGCAGCCGGAGGGTCTCCACAAACGGCCTTCCTGGGCCCAAACGAGAAACTCCGAGCGCTTCCAGAGGGCAGAGCTTGGCTGGCGGCCTCAGGGCTCGCACCCGACGGCTGAAGGCTGAAGCAGCAGCTTCACCCTGCGGAGGGCACCCAGGCCCCGCTCCGCACCGCCCGCACGGGTTCTGCTGTCCCTGCTCAAGTCTGCAATTAACAACAAAAACCCCGAACACGACCCAAACGAAACACTCGCTCCACAAGCAGGGGTTCTCTGCTGGCTTGTTCACAGAGCTCGCATATTTTAACGACGAACCCGTCGGAAAAAGGGCATGGGAGCGAGATATCCTCCCCCTCCGGCAGCCGCAGGCAGCCCGCGCGCTCGGGAGGAACGAGCCGTGCTGGGGGACTCGGCCCGGGCCCTGGAGGATCGAGCTGTGCCGGGACCCCGGCC
>VZRQ01000533.1:153505-226845 GCA_013397975.1 Machaerirhynchus nigripectus
GGGGAAGCGGGGGGGAGTTCAAGGGGAGCCGGAGGGGGCCCCGGGGGAGTTCAAGGGGAGCCGGAGGGGGCCCCAAGGGAGCCGAGCCCCGGCGCCCCGTGGGCAGGGGCGGGGCCGAGGAGAATCACAAATTGGGTCAGGTTGGAAGGGAGTCCAGTGGGTCATCCGGTCCCACCTCCCTGCTCAAGCAGGATTGTCATAGAGCACATTTCACAGAATTGCATCCAGATGCTTCCGGAATATCTCCAGTGAGGGAAACTCCACACCCTCTCTGGGCAATGTTCCAGTGTATGATCACCCAGACAGTAAAGAAGTTCTTCCTCATATTCGAGTGGAACTTATGTGTTTCTGCACGTTGCCTCTTGTCCTATTTCTGGGCACCACCCAGCAGAGCCTGGTCCATCCTGTGACGTCTCTCCTCAGATAGTGACAGACACTGATGAGGTCTCTCAGTTGTCTCTTCTTGACGCTGAACAGGCTCAACTCCCTCAGCCTTTCCTTGTAAAAGAAGCTATGTTCCGTCCCTCTGGTCCCCCCAGGCTTCCTGCTGGCCTCTCCTGAAGTCACCTCACCCCCTAGCTGCCTCCGAGGTAACCCAGGCATGGCCCCTTGGCGAGGCAGAGGTGTCACACACAGAAACAAATGTGGGTGTATTGAGCCATCAGTCTCTGTGAGAGGGAAGAGGGGCAAGTGGGAGCCCTGGGCTTGCTGCCCCTGGTCACCCGGCCCTGTTGTCCATAGTTAACTTCCTTGGTTTCTGCTTTTCTCCAGGTCAGCCAGCAAGTCCACAATCTCTGCAAAACACAAGGATGGCATTAATCAACACAGAGTATTTGTTGTAGGTTTGTTTGGATTTTTTTAACAGATGAGAAGATGGCTTTCCCTCACTGATAGCAACCGGGACACGGAGTAAGGCTCTCCTTGGGCCAGCACAAATGGGCAGGGATTAGCAGGGGACAGGCCTGAGCAGACAGCACAGCTCAAACAGAAGTAGCCATGTTTACGGAAAAACCCTCGGGAACAGCTGCAATAAGATGTCCTTCCAGCTCAGCACCATGCAATGGTGGGTGTTGGATTAGAGTCAGAGTAATAAAGCCATCCTGTTTCCTCAGTGTGGCTTTGCCAACGTCTCTAATGACATTTTGGCATTTTCACTTCAGCCAGGGCAGTTCCCTGTGCCAGGGTCTGCTGAGGGAGGTGCTGGTGGGAGATGGAAGCACAGAGATGTGACACACAGTGATTTCTTCGGCACATTTTCCACATCTCTTCTATGGATCTGGTCCCATAGGATGGAGGGGATGAGATTGAAGGAAGTTTTCTCCCCTTAGACAGATGAACCAAGGGAAAGGTATGACCTCTGTGACTTCAAACACACCAGAAAGGTTCCTCTATCTTTTCCTGATGTTTCTGTTGTATCTCCTGATGGAGACCAGTTACTCGTCTGATCAGACCCAAACCAGCTTAAGAGACAGTGAAAACTTCCCTGTCATAGGGCAATGCCCAAGACTGCAATTTACTGTCCAAAGCCCAAGGCAGGAAATGCTCCTGCAGAGTGTTGTGGCTGCTCCTCCAGCTTATGGGATCTGCAGGACCTGAGTGGGGATTAACCCACACACCCCTACTTCCAGTTCAGTGCTTGTCTGAGAGAAAAAGCTACTTCTATGCGATGCCAAGTGAACAAACAGCCTGGTGATTATTGTCATGGCATGGGTAAATAAATGTTAATCATGAGGTCTGGAATTTGGGGAGTTGTTAGCATTAAAAGAAAGGTCGGGGCAGGATCCCGAAACACAAAGCCAGGCAAATTCATATGGGAAATAAGGGGCAAACTACTTGCTGAAGTAGCTGATTGGAGGATGCAAAGGGCCTGTGGAGCAGATGTCCAGGACACTTACCCTCGGCAGAAGGGCGTTGGGAAGGGTCAAAGGCCTGACACTGTTCAATGACTTTCTTCAGGTCTTCAGGACAGTCTTCCCCAAGAGGATCCCAGTAATGCTGATTGCAGATTCTCTCCACGATCTCCTCAGGAGTGCAGCCTAGACAGCAAGTGCAAACACGAGTGTCGGGATGGAGCTCTGCTGCCACAGGAGGGTGCTGGGGAGGAAACCCAGCACAAAGCCATGCCAAGATCCCGCTTGCCGCCTAAGGCAGGGAGAAGCCAGCAGGGAAGAGACCCAAACTCCGTCTGCAATGAATCCCACCATATTTGGCATGACACTGTTGGGCTCCAGTAGAGCAAGATGTGTTTATGCTTAAATGCACAAAACCATCCTATAGAAACAAAAGTGATTTGCATGTTTGTGGTTTAAGCATGTTGCTTTCTATAAGCTGTCCTTTACTCTACTGGAGTTTCAGGAGAAGCTATGAAGCTGTCATGCAGAGCCAGGCACACCAGGCACTGCCACTGGCACCTGCATGGGATACCCAGGGAAGGAGCAGGGAGCATCCAGTGCCAGACAGGAGCCACGCTGTGCCGTGTGGCTTTTATGCAGGGAACCAGATACTTCTGTCTCACCTTCAAACGGGATTTTGGAGGTTGCAATCTCTGCCAGAACGATTCCAAAGCTGGAAGGAGACAAGCAAGAGTCTCAGTATTCATTCCACCATGTGTTCCTCCCTTCTAATGGAGAGGACTGTTGGGCTATGCCAAGTGGAAGCACCTGCTTATGTGTCTGATTAAACCTGGCCTCCTTCCATAGCTCAGCAGCTACTCTGCCAGACACCTGCCTGCTCACAGGCATCTCCTGGGAGGGACAGACACACCTGTATATTTCACAGGGCCTCTTGTAAGGGTGGCTGATGTCCTTCAGGTTCTCCGGAGCGATGTAAGCCAACATAGAGACTTGTTTCCAATCCTTCCGGACTTTCCTCTTGATGGATGATTCCGTTTCACACAGCTCAAATCCTGACAGCTGATTGAGAGAATAAGAGAGAGAAAAGGAGCAGTAGAAACCTGTGGTGCAGCTAGGAACTGCCCTGAGATGGAGAAAACAGAGCAAGATGCGCCGGGCAGCAAAGGCTGGTGTGCGGCCGTGTGTGCTGCCCAGCACGGGTCTCTTCCTGCAGGCAAAACCAGAGGTGAAGGCTGGTGAATTGCTCCAGCTTCAGCTCATCCCAGGCTGGATGCTTTAGGAATGCTCACTTTGCTGATGATAAGACCAAGATAGGGAGGTTTAAGTGCCTAAGGTGATAGGGGAGATGGCACTACCCCATTTTATCCTGGACCGTCACAATTCCCTTCAGTGGTGGTGGAGGGAGACACCCACAAAACCATTCAAAACTCCCCAAAGCATCGCCAGATGTGGTGCTTACCTTCACACAGTAATCCCCAGCCACCAGGAACTTGCTACTGCAGATGCAGCCATGGAGTCGGGACTTCTCCCCTGTCTGGTGCAACCTGCAGATGGATGGCACACATGATGATGATGATGATGATGATAGACCCATCCCCACTTTAGTGCTCCCTGCTGCTGTGGAGGGAAAGACTGACATGCATCCAGAGAAGCCAGCAGCTCTCTGCCTGCCTTGGTGGATCAACCCTGCCAAGCCAAGCTTTCCAGCAGGTGCTGGAAGAGCCACTGTGGGCAAAACAGCAATCCTTGTGGATAAGCAGGACCCGTAAGGAGAACTGGCCGTGCTGCAGGGTGCTTCCAAATCTGCCCTGTGGATTTGACGGAGGGGATTTCCACTTTCCAGGCCTTTGAAGCCAGATGTAGGGGACAGTGACCAGGGTAGATGGGTGCTACTACATCCAAATCCACTACCTACCTCTTCACCACCCTCCCATCCCAGTGTCCCAAGGTGGTGTCACTGGGAATCAGCGTCTAACAGGATACCACTGCTTACTCTGAGATACCAGGAAGCTGCACACAGCTTTTGGGTCATCAAGTGGAGTTAGTCATTGATTTATACAGGAGCTCACCTGTAAAGGCCTCTGGCGGCTCCCAGGGCCATCCGAATGCGGATGTCCCAGGAAAGATGCTGTTGCTTGTTCAGCACATCCCGCAGCGTCCCATGCTTGCAGTACTCCATGACAATGGAGAAGCAGGGGCTCCCATCTGCAAGGCAAAAGCATCCTGCCTTGTGCCACCTCTTGGGAGGGGACCACAACAAGCCAGGTACCACCAGCTAGTGCTGGGGATGGCAGGGGAGGGAAAGGGTGACATTAATGTGACACCCCTACCATTCTCCTCAATGCAGATCCCGTACATGCGCAGGATGTTTGGAGACTCAAACTTCTTCAGAGTCTGAACCTCCTTCTCAAAGATGTCTCTCACCTTGCTATGGAAAAGGACATCGTGGTGAGATCCCTGGAACCAGGCATGACATGGTGCTGTGCCACCCTCCTGGGAGCACACTTGTTCCCACCCAGGACAACTCACACTGGGTCAGTGGTCAGTGGCCTCTTGAAGGTTTTGATGGCAACAGGGTACTTGAGGTACTCGCCCTCATAAAGGTCATAGCTCTCGGTGTCTTGCAGGTGCCTGTGGAAAGTGAGGTGGTCCCGCTTGATCTCAGTGATGTCTTCTCTTTTACCAACGTTGACCTTCTTCAAGCCTGCTCCCACCATGTGCCAGAAGGGAACAAGGGACACCTTAGACAGGGCTTGGGGGGAAAGGACACGGTGCCCAGGGTGCAGGGGGTGTGACACCGACTTACGCTCCATCTCGCGAATGACTTTGTTCAGCTCGCTTTGCATCCAGTCTACCTTGCTCTCCATACACTGCCTGTCGATGTTGATCTCCTCAGCCACATCTTCGGGCTCCTCGGTACCTGGGGAGAGAAACAAGCAGGGGTTGGGCCACTGGATGAAGAAGCACGACTGTGTGGTTGGTTTTTCTCATGGTTCAAATGTCCCTTTGGCTCTCCTTGGCCATGGCCATCAAGCCAGAGCTGGGCAGCAGCTGCATCAGCTGGAGAGAGGGGCCAACCACCAGTCACAGGGAAAGAGGGTTTGCTAAATGCACTCACTTGCAATCACCTGGTCCAAGAAAGCTCTGTCATCCCTCAGGTCCTCAGCATCCTGCCTGCGACATATCTTTGACTGGAAAACTTCCAGGAAAGCCTGCTTCTGCTCTGCCTGCAGCAGGAGCGAGAGGCCCTGGGCAATGTCCTCCAGGCTTTCGTTCACCCAGACAAACTCCTCACCAGCACTTCGGGCTCGCAGGAACTTCTGGATCCAGCTGGTCTGGCTGTATTTCATCACCAGTTTCTGGGCTTCCCCCAGTGCCCAGAGGAGTTTTTTCATCAGTTCTTCTTCGTGGTGGGAGATGTGCTGTCGTGGCTGAGCCCTGAGGATCCTCACGGGCTCCAGCAGGATCTGGATGCGCTCCACGAGGCGCTGGCACTGGTGCTTACAGCACTTTACCTGCTCAAATTGGGCATGGATGGCCTGGGCCACAGAGAAGACCCTCTCCACGATGTCCATGCTTGCAGCAACGGGCTTGGCCACTGGGGATGTGGGCTGGCAGTGTCTGGTGCAGGTAAGCCTCAGGTGCTGCTCGGAGATCAGCTGGATGCACCTCTTCCACGCTTTCCGCCCTAAGGGACACCCTGATATGTCACACCATCCTCCCACAGCCCCCCACATCTCCAGCTGCTTTGCCTTCTCTGCTTTGCCTGGCACTGCAGCTGCTCATGCAGACCGGAGCAGGCACACACAGAGACATCAAGAGCTGCGGTAGTAGCACATCTTTCTCTGCATCAGCAAGAGATATTTTGGCTTTATTTATGCACATTAATTTAGTGTGAGCCATCCCAGAGAGCTTCCACCCAGAGGAGCAGGGACATCATTGGCCCAAGGAGCATCCCCTGGCCAGCATTCCTGGTTCCAGCCCCACGTCACCCTGGGGTCCTGCACGCAGAGCCCATATCTTTGACTGTAAAGTTTTATTTTCGTTTCTACCCAATGTCTCTCTCTGTGGTCACCCATCTAATAAAGGCTTGCACGACTTCACAGCCCCAGCATCCCCACATTTCTCCACATTTTCTCCCCATAACTCTGTTCTGCCCACTTAAGATTTCAAATCAAGCTCTTTCTATGCGCTCAGCATCCCCACAGGGATGGTGCCTGCTCCCCAGCCCACATGCAGGTAGCAAGGACAGAAAACCACCCCTGCTGCAGGGGAATTAGCCACTCTGATGCAACCGGCGCTAACAGAGGGGTGCCAGGTTGTACTGGCTGGAAACAAGACAGAAACACACCTGGAATCCAGCTGCAGCCACTCTCCCGTCCTCTTCAGGCTCTCTCCAGCACAGCCCCCAAGGAAGAATCTCGTCCGCTTGCCAAGGGAAACCGTCTGTTTCCTGGTCCTGCTTCGCTGACCTCGGCCGCCTCCGCAGACTGGAGGGGCACGGCAGGATGAGCGCGGGTTTAAAGGGTGTCACAGCGGAAGGGACATTGTGCAACCCACTGGAGCTTCCCACGCCATCACGGCTCCCAGTTCCCAGAAAGCTACTTGGGGTATCCCCAAGGGCTGTATGCCCCTGTGCTGGGTTTTACCTGATGGAAGAAGGAATTGCCCACAGGAAGGGAAGTG
This sequence comes from Machaerirhynchus nigripectus, assembly GCA_013397975.1. Lineage (NCBI taxonomy): Eukaryota > Metazoa > Chordata > Aves > Passeriformes > Dicruridae > Machaerirhynchus > Machaerirhynchus nigripectus. Next base: position 160,045 of record VZRQ01000533.1, read on the forward strand.
GGAAAAAGGGGATGGGGAGGTTGTGCCCCCTGTATTGATGCTTCTGCTATTTAGAGCACCACAACCCATTCTGCTGTGCTGGCAGCTGTGGGAAGGCTTCCCCAGGGCACTGGAACACTCACAGCAAGGGCTCTGTGCCCTGCTGAACTTCGTGCATGTGCAGCGAGACCCTCCAGAGCACACCCCTGCTCCCCTCCCCACCCCTGAGCCCCAGGACCCCCCAGCACCAAAGGAGACGGGCTGCGGGCACCGGTGCTGGAAACAACACTTGAACTCAGCTGACCTCTGGGAGCACAGGAAATTTTGCAGACGGCTTTCTCAGAGGGCCAGGCTGATTTTGGGAAGCTCTGGGGCCCATGCAACACTATTGCCCAACTTCAGAGAAGTGAGTGGCAGCTTCTGCTTACCCAGAGCCCTGGTGTCACTGAGGTTTGCTGCGAATGTCCCCTGCAAAGCTCCTACCTCACCGTGGCTGATGAGGGAAGCCAGGAACGCTGGCTCCGAGGGCCATCAGCACTTGAAAAGGGACACACCAAGGGTGGGAGAACATGCAAGCGGCCCTGGGGGATACATGTGCCAGAGCCTTTTTAGAAAGTTTTATTTTTCAAAATATACAGTTTATTTACAATTGTAGTGTCTACAGTTTTACATATAAATTTATTTCAAACCTTTAAATATCTGCAGTAAACATTAGGGAAAAAATAATAAAAAATAAAATCACAGGATCAGCAAAAAAAAGGCATCTCATAGTAATTCTTTTCATTGGAGTTTGAGTTTCAAGTAGCCAATGTCTATGAAAACCATGAACTTGATAAATCTGGCAGATATGGGTGCACTGGTTAGAAAAAGGCACAATCCAGGCCTGCGGGACCCGCCCCAAAAGGGCTGCAGGCCAAGAAAACCCTGTGCTGAGATCGGGCCAGGAGAAGGACCTAGGACAGGGAATCCCCTTGGCACAAGTTAGGGTTAACTGCAGCATGTTGGGGAGAGGGCACCCCAGGAGAGACAGGGGCTCTGGCAAGGTGCCATGGCAGAGGAGGGAGGGCAGCATCAGGCACTTCATCTTTCAGGCAGCCGATCTGCCCGTGCATCCATAGCCTGGAGCGGGAGGGCAGCGAGGTAGGGGCAGGAGTCCACCAGGAAACGCCACAGCCTCTTCCTCCCCTTCCCTCACCATCCTCAGCCCCCCATCCCCTTGGCCAGTGCCACAGCTGGACCACAGCACTCCACAGGGATGCTCTGCTTTGGAGTCACTGCTGTGGCACAGCCCCCAGGAAGGGGGCAGGGACCAGCTGGCCTTGCTGGGGGCTGGGGAGGGACCAGCCCCAGTCCAGGGGGTTCGGAGCCGGCAGCTGACCACTGAGCTGGGGCTGTCAGTCCTCTTTCTTGAAGGTCTCCTCAGGGATGAGTGTCCGGAAAGGATAATCCCAGAAGCGTGTGCTGATGCCAAAACCTGTGGGCAGGGAAGAGAGTGTTCAGCCCACAGCACCACCATCAACGAGGTGTTGCAAGGGCTCTGTGTTAACTGGTGAGGGAGGAGTGTCCACATTTTGGGATGGGAGGAAGGCAAAGTGAGGACAAAGGAGGAAGATCAGAGGGAGCAGGAGCTGGCTGGGCCATACCAACAAGCCCCATGGATGATAGCTTATCTGGATGGGGTGTTTTCTCCTAGGAAACAGGGCAAAGGGCAGGTTGAGCAAGCGCTGGGCTAGGGAAGGTGTGGGGCAGATCTGAGGAAGCCCAGGACCTCACCCTACACCTGTCAACGCCTCCCAGCAGAAGAGATGCTGCCCCGGGCAGGGACAGGCACCCACACCCCAGCACCATGGGGATTTGGCATCCGCCCTGGCATCCCCAGGCAGCACTGATGCCCACCACTGAGGTGGGCTGCTGCCCGCACCGCTGCACTGCTCTGGCTCCCCATCCTCAACCTGGGAGCCAGGAAATGCTCCCCATGAGCTACAGCACCTCACATGCTGCTTCCTTGGCAGGGCAGTGCTTGGCTTTCCCCATCCCAAATCCCAAATATTTTCGAGCCATCAGCTGCACATGTGCAGGCAGACTGGACTTTGACAGCCCTTGCCCCTGAGAGCATGCACGGGGAACACGGCACTACCTGATTTTTGGTGTTCAAAGTGGTGCTTGACGTGATAAGCCTTCAGGCCATACAGGTAGGTGCCCTTTTTGGGGGAGCCGTAGTGGAGGTAATAGTGCATCATGTCGTAGATGACGTAGCCGCAGAGCCCCCCGACGAACACCGCGAGCCCCAGCACCTCGGGCAGCAGGAGCCGCAGGACACCGTAGAAGAAGCCGATCACCAGCGAGGCTGGCACGGGAGGGAAGACCAGGCGGGAGCTGTCGAAGGGAGACTGGAAGCAGAGAGGGACGGTGGGACAGGCAGCTCCTAGCTCAACCTACCTCCCCCAGCACGTCCCTGCTGAGCACTGGGGAAACCCATTTGGGAGAAGCCAACACCAAAAACCCTTTCCACAGTTGTTCCCGGTGGCGAGAGCATGCCAAGGTTGCCAGGCAGGTGGTGGCTGCAGCTGGCAAGTGCCCAGATTCCACAGGGCCATTTCCTCCAGTGAAGCTAGAGGAAGCCTACGGCTCTTTTGATGTTCCCCCTTGCCCAACCACAGAGCTTGCAAATCTAACTCCAGCTCCTCCAAAGCCGTTTTGCAGCCCTCGCTGGTATTGGGTAAGTGCCTCGCTTGGGATGCCACCAGTCACACTGAACAGGCACAAACAGGCTCTGCCTGGGCAAAGGCCACACACTAACAGGCTCCAGCGGGGCAAAGGCCACCATTCCCACGGCCCGGCAGGAGCCAGCGGAGGCGGGAGCTGCGACTCACCTTGTGATGCTGCCCATGCAGCAAGAAATGCAGGGTGATGAGATAGTAGTTACTAGCGGGTGGCTTCATGTGGAAGATAAAGCGATGGATGAGGTACTCTAGCAGGGACCACAGGATCATTCCCACGAGGAAGATGAAGGGGAAGTAGTATTTGTGGATGGGGATGGAGTACTCTATACAACGAGATGCGCGGTAGTCAGCAGGGCAGGCGACGTGTGGGTGCTTTTATCCATCACCATCCTCCCACTGGTGTCAGGGTGATGCTCGGCTCTCCCTCCCTCCCACCTCTCATCCACCTCCTGCCCTGAGCTTCTCTAGGGAGCTACTTGCCCAAGCACTGCTCCAAACCACATTTTCATTTGATTCCCATTAATTTACAGAAACAGTCAGCTTCTTGCTGCCTCAGGAAGCCAGTGAGGGGGGTTCCCTGCATTCCAGATGCCAGCAGGGGCTTGGACATGCGCTCTAGGGACTGCGTCATCCTTACAAAGCTGCTTCACCCACCAGAACAAGGCAGGAGGGACCTTAATTGCACAGGCAGCACTCGTGACAGTGAAACAGTGCTGTTGGTGTTGGTGTTTCTTTTTTTGGGGAAAAAGAATAGATTTGCTGGGCACTTTCCCCCGCAGAACATTTTTCAGCCACCTCCTTCTTTCGGGGTTGGCTGCCATCCCTGTGCCCTTCCTAGCAAAATTTGGATTCCCCCAAAACCTGCTTATTTTTAGGGAAAAAAATCCCACAAAACTTGGCAGCAAGGTGCCAAATGCCACAAGGAGCAGGGGGTGCCTGTGCAGCAGGCGCTCCCCACCCCACAGGCGGGCACAGCTGGCACTGGGTGGCACCTTGCAAAAAAAAATAGGGAACCCAGCAAAAAAAGGAAAAAAAAAAANAGACAGCCTGCCCCGGCCACGCTTGTTATTCCCGGGGGAGCAGGGAGCAGACAGTGGGAGATTCAAGGACAGGCGCTTCGGGCAAACAAGCCCCGCACTGTGCGGCGCCGGCGGCGCTGAGAGCCGGGTTTGTTCGCCCGCCACGCCGGCATTCAGCCGCGGCCCGGGGTGGGCGTCAGCGGCGATTGGAACACACCCCAGCACCGGCAGGGCTCGGTTTTGGGGATGGAGGGACGGGAGGCAAGAGGGAGCAAGCTGCAGCCCAGGTCAGTGGGCTCTGTGCCTCTACTGATTTCCTGGGGGGAACAAATCTTGTGGTGAGAGGAGGGGATGGAGGAGGGCAAGCACCGGTGGCTTCATGCAGGGGGCACACTGGTGGCCGCAGGGAGAGGTGCTGACCTGCTGCTCTTGCATGTGGCTTGTGGGGAGCACGTACAGAAGGAGGGATGAGGAAGGGATGCAGGTCTCCCCCTACCCAGGGCTGTCCTGCCCCTGGACCCAGAGTGGGGTCAGTAAGGGAGGCCCAAAGGCTTTGCTGATGCTTGTACCTGTGGTGAAGGAGGAGAAGAGCCTGGTGTTGCCCTGAGCAAGGGAGGTGTAGCTGACCCAGCTGAGATAGAGCACCACGGGTGTCCACACCATGAACACCACGTACCTGCAGGGCAGAAGGAGATGTCAGAGGGAGTGTCCTGCTGGCTGGTGAGCCATTCCCCCCTCCCTGGGGAGGCACCACCCAGGGCACAGTGCAGACCCTGGGAGCTCACCATGCTGTCTTGGAGAGGAACTCAAAGAAATCCGAGTGGAAGAGGCGGATGGGCCGATCCACAGGCTGGTGCACCCACTCATCGTACTTCTCCCCTAGGTAGCCCACCTGCCACAGCAAGGGCTTCTGCCAGTCCACCAGGTCCTGAGGGAGTAGACAGTGGTTGTAGTACTGTGGAACCCACAAACCATCCCGGTACCAGGCACAAAGCTGAGCCACTGCTGCACGATTTGGGGCTGCAAACCCCTTCCCATGCCCCAAGAGCAGTTGCTTCTTGTTCCAAGGTGCCCTGAGCTCCCCACAAGCACCAGCACGGGGCACACAAGGGGCCAGACACACACCGGCACCATCTACCCATGAACATGGGGCTTGGCTCACCCCTGTGCCACTGGGTACCTGCCAGTGGATCAAGGTGAAGGTGGCTGTGCCCAGACCTGGCTCAGCATCAGTCCCTGATAACTGAGGCTCTTTGCCTCTCGACCTGCCAAGATTAGATAGTGAGCAGTGATATTCCCCAGCAGAACACCTCTGGTAGCACACGGATCCCATCCCCACGGCGCTGCCCCAGCCAAGGACGTTTCTCCTTGTGCAGAGGACACATGGGGCAGCCACAGCTGTTTGGGCACCCCAGTAAGGAGCAAAGAGGGAAGGGATGGGGAGCAGGGATACAGGGTGGGAACACAGACTCCAGCACTGCTGCTGTGCATGGCTGAACTCAGGTGCAAGAGTAAGGGACCTGCGCAGGCACACGTTGGCATGGCATGAAAATAGGGAGGCACAACTGGCAGCACCACCTCTGCCACTGCTCAGCATCCCCGGACGCATCTTCTGCTGGCCTGGCCAGATACGGTGAATTCTTGCTTCCACCTCTGTGCCAGGACTGAAACCACACTTGCCCAGCTGAGCCCCGGGCCTGGCAGCTCTCCTTGGGCTGCTTGGCCACACAGCATTGGCACAGCAATCTGGCACCTGGGATTGTGCTGCCAGTGGTGGGGATGGCTCAGTCCGGGGCATCTCAGGGCAAGGAGCTGGGGTGGCTGTGGGCATTTTGGGGGCTCTGCTGCAGGCAGGGATGACCACAATCACACAGGAGGGGAAACAACCCCTCCTGTTGTATGGGATGGGAACAGAGCCATTCTTCACTGGGGAGGTAGGGGAAAAGTTAAAGCAGAAAGGTCACTTTGAAATGGCACATTCTCTTTTAAAGGTGCTTAGTGATAAAATATAAATTTGGGGGGTGAAAGATGTTCTCCTGCTCTAAGAAAAACCCCAACTTTCTACAAGATAAAAGCATGCTCCCCAACCAGCGGGGACCATGCAAGCTGTGGTGACCAGATGGTGCTATGGAGGGCAGGGACAGCCAAAGGCACCTTGGGGACAAATTCCTGCTGTTGTGGCATGCTTGGAAAGGAGCTGGCTGGGCAGGAAGCACCCTGCACACACAGGGATCACCCTGCTCAGGCTGGGGAATCCCTTACTGCTCATTAGGAGTGCTCAGGCAAGGGAAAAAAAAATAAATAAAGCAATAAAATAAATAAAGCAAGAAAGAAATAAAAGCAAGCAAGATGTGGCTTGGCAACATTTCCCTCTGGAAGGGCACAGCTGCTGTCAGAGAAAACCATCTCTCCCATGCTGCTGCAATGGGAGCCTCCCAGCGTGGCCACACCTATGCAATAAAGCATGAGCAATGCCATCCACACCAGGAGAAAGGGCAGAAGTGGCTGGATCAGTTCTGCTCCCTCACATCATCCCTCCCATCCAAGAGGTCAGCAGAAATCCAGCACTCATTCAGGGAAGAGGAGACCTGGTGTTTCCCAGGAGCACTCCAGCAAACAGTGTGCTGGAGAAACTCCAGGGTTCCTACCTTCTCCACATTCACTGTTTTGTAGCAGAGATCTGTCTGCTCTGGAGTCTGGGCTGCAGCAACCACCTCCTTCTCATCCACTGTCTCAGACAGGCTCTGAAAAGAGAAGGAAAACCCTGTGGTGAAGCATCAGTGGTGGATCCATTTGGGGATGGTGATGGCTGTAGCATGCAGGGGTATGGCCAGAGTGAACTCCTGCCTACTAAATAAATATGGGGGAAATTCCAGTGAATTTAAGTCAGTCAGTTCCTGCAGAGCAGGTTCCTGAGGGAAGCAGCTGCCAGTGAGCTGTGCTGCCCTTCGGACTGTGCACTGAGCATCACAGGCTCGGGGCTCTTTGGAAACCTCCTGCCGAGCCCAGTGTTTGGAATACCCTGCCTGCTGCCGGGACAGCATGGGTGCTTCAGCGTGGCAGTGCAGAAACTCTGGGCCCTGGGCCAGCATTTCCCCCAGCAAACGGGCAGTGCCATAGTAGGGGTCACCTTGCTGCTGCCAGCAAAGCGAGGGGCATTGCTGGGTTAGTGCTCCCTTCTCCCACTCCACTGATCTCCAACAAAAGCCCAGCTTAGCTTTTCGGTCCCTGAGAAAGCTGGGCTGGCAGACCTGGGGAGTGTGGCACAGCTGGTGCCACCACCCTGGCTGTGGGCACAAGGACAAACACAGAAGGATGGACCTTGTCCAGGGAAAAAGGCAAAGTGTCCTTCACAGGGTGACACTGGGCTGGGTGCCTTTGCCATGGGCTATGGAACATGGGGAGTGAGGTTTGGCTGTGGCTCAGGAGAGCACATCGAGGCACAGGGGACGCACTGGTGCAGTGGTGGCAGGATGAAGACCCAGCTGCAGTCCCACTGCCACGGGGCGGGCTGAGAAACAGGAGAAACCTGCCTTGTCTGATGCTTGGAAGCATCAACATTGCCAGCTGCCAGCACCAGCCTCCTTCCCGTAGCTGTGCCAGCTCCAGCGCTGGCCGTGCCGCTGGTGGGGGGCTTGCTGAGGCTGCAGCGTGCCCATGCAAACCCCAAGCCAGCCGTGCCCCCCGGCAGCAGCGCCGGCTCCCCGTGCAGGACGTGCCAAACATGCCTTTTCTCCCGCTTTGTCACCTTGAGTTACCCATTAACCCGGAGCAGGGTACGGCGTGGCCCGGCAGCCGCAGCACAGCCATGCCTGACGGGGCTTCCAGCTGTGCCACTTCCAGAGAGGAAGAGGTTTCTCCCAACTCCTCAGTGAATGCTCTCCCCACTGGTACGAGAGGGATGCACTGCCGCCCTATTGATGGGACACTGCCCTGGCAGCTGCAGGAGGGCCTGGGATGCAGGAGAACCAGTGTCACCTTGCCAGGACATCAGGACTTTACTCTGTGCCTTGTTGGGGACAGGGCGGCAGGGCTCGGGCACTGTTTGCTGACAGCGGGCACTCCTTGCAAGCTGTGCTCCCACCCCATTTCCTGGGCTAGCTGGATTTCAAGCCTCCTTCTGCTGGTACAGGAACTGCATTACCCAGCTCTGAGGCAGCCCCTTGCCTGGGGCAGCAGGCAGGGAAGGAGAGGGGATATTTTTCCAGCCACTATTTCCAGGCTGGAATCCCACTGGCATCAATTTTACTGCAGGCAGAGCACCGATATGGGCTGATGCCATGTACCACCACACCTCTCTGTGGGGATTCCCACTGCTATTTTCCACATTGCACACTCTGTCCTTCAGGCAGACATTCCAAAACCCTAAGGCAGGTGGGATGCCTTAAAATCCAGCGAAGCATGGTGAATTTATGGTTTTGCCTCTTCCCTGCCGGTGCTTTGGAAGAAAATTCGGCTTTAAGAGAGTGAAACGGCTTATCCATGCCCTGAGAAATGGGCTGGTGCTCTCCACCTTCACACTTGCATCACAACCTAGCCAGCAGCAGGAAGGATGCTTAAGAAAGCTGGGCTGACGCAATGCCCGGCACCTCTCCTCCCTTTTCCGAAATGTTCACACACCTCCAGTTCCCCTGCCCATGGATGCCTGAGCACCGTGTCATGGCTGGAGGCTTCCCGGTCCTCCCAGGTCAGGGAGATGCACTGGGGTGCTCACATCCCACCTCACCACTAGCACCTGAGCCGGGTGATGTCAGTGAGATGCCATTGCCCTGTGTGCTATGGCAGCTCTCTCTCAGCACCGGAGTCATCATCCTCCTCCTCCTCCTCCTCCTCCTCCTCCTCCCCCACTTCCTCAGCTGGGGAGCAGGAGGAAGGCTCTCCTCTTGCTCACCCTGGGGCTGGCACTGAAAGGACCAGGAGCTGTGGTGCAACAAAGATGCAAACCACGCTGTTTGTCCCAGCTGGCTCCCCAAAGGGTGGCCTGTTCCCACCTGCCCCGAGCACGCAGGGGCCCTGCTGGGATCAAGCCCCATGGCACCCAGACCAGTGCTGGGGCTTCTGCCCATTCTCCTGCAACAGGAGCGGGTTGGAAGGAGGCTGAAGGGCTGTGCTGAGCTGGGCTCTGCTGTCACCTGTGGGTGGTGAAGAAGCATCTGAGTTGTCCCCAGGGAAACAGGTCCTGCCAGGGAGAATGAACAAGGGGCCTGATGTAAGGAAGGGAAACTTAACGCCTACGAGGCGCTGCTACGGTAAGTGAGCAGCAGTCCCGGCAAGGTGCCGGCTCTCCTGCTGGTAGACAGCAGGGCCAAAACCCAGGGCACGGCATGATCCAGTGACTGGCTGACCCAGCATCTACCTGCGAGCATCTGGCTGCCCTGCATGGGTCAGACGGGGAGCTCGGCACTGGTCCTGCACCAGCTGGAGAGCGCTGTTTGTGCCACCCCAGTGCTGTCCTGCATCGGGACTTGGGGCCTTAAAAGAACAAAATCCAGCTGTGATGTGAGCAGATACAGACAGAAGGGGTGGTCCAGCACAGGGCTTGGTGTTCCTGGGACACAGGCAGAGAAACTGGAAACCTCCCCCTGGCCCAGACAGGGCAGTGCTGCCTGCAGAGAGCTGCTCTGCCAAAAGCCTGGATCCAGGGTTTTTTTCTACCCATTTTCCCGGTGAGTCAAACCCCAGAGGAGTCCCACCATACCTCTGCAGTGCTCCAGAGCCCCCACCACCTTCACTGAGCTCCTCAGAGGCTCAGTTTGCTGGCGTCCACATGGAGCAAGCTCTGCTGGCAGTGCAGGTACAGGCATGTAGCATGAGGACACCCCAGGAGGTGCAGAGAGCCCAAGCAAGGCCCTTGCTTGTGCTGGCACCATCCCAGCACCACCATCCCACCAGCATCATGGTCCGTGGGCAGCGGCTGGCAGAGACCCATGAGGTTGTGTCTTAGCCCATTAAACACTGGGTGCAGCAGGACTATTAAAAGGAGGTGAATTTAACTCCTCCTAATCATAGTAGCAATATAAAAAGTCACTTCTTGTTACATCACCCCCAAAGAGGTGCCGCAGGTGTCCCGCCTACATCCAAGCGTGCTCAGGCTGGGATGGAAAGCCAGGGCGAGCCTGACATGCAGCAATACAGGCAAGAGAAAGAGAAGGACACTAAACCTGGGAAGGATGGAGGATTTACTGTGAGTCACAGCCATGTCATGCACCCCAAAGAGGCTGTGATGAAAGTCTCTCATTGCTTAAACTAGAGGGGTAATTAGATGATCCATTTCCCTTCTAGTAAGACTGTTAAAATCCACTGTCTAGTTTAGGTAATTGAGGTAATTATCGGTACTCACTTTGATCTCCCCTATATGTCCTGCTTGCATAGATAAAATGTTTGGGGGTTAATTTGTCCGTAGCCAAATGGGTTTGGGTGATGCAGAAAAGGGAGTGTGGCCGAAGGAGAGAGCCACAGAAAGGGGCGTGGAGAGGCCAGTGGGATGAAGGCTGGACCTTATCTTCTTTCGCTCCCCTGTATTAACACATTTTTCCCCCTTTCCAAAATGCTGGAAATCCCTGAGAGAAGCAGGAGAGGATTCTTGATGCCTGTGGGACCACAGCATCCCGAATCCCTCAGCACAGGGATGATGCAGCCCTGGGACTTCTAATGGGCAAGGAGAGGCCCTGGCAAAGCTGTGGGGATCTGGAACCAGACTGGGATAACACTTCCTTCGAAGAGCTGTTTGGGGTCCACCTGCCCCAAAGTACCCAAAGCATGAACCCAAGCACCACCAAGGGCATCACCTCCCCCTAAAGAGGGTTTTTGGGGGGCGGAGAGTAGGGCAGAGCAGCTCATACATCAGTGCGTGCCGGACATGGTCTCACCATGCAGCAGGCAGCTCTAATCCCTCCCCTGCGTGTTACAGGGACGGTTTATCTGGCACCAGGCAGTGTCTGATCTCCCTGCGCCCTGGCGTTATCACGCCATGTATTTGCATTGGGATGGTGGCAGCTCCCCTCGGCGCGGGCTGCGGCACAGGAACCCGTTTGTCCGGTACCTTCCTTCGCCCCAACCCGCTGGGCTCGTCACGCCTGCAAGGAGGCGGCAGCTCAGCGAGTGTCCCAACAGAGGAGGTGCCATTGCCGGGATCCATCCGGGGAAAACGCAGGCATTGCACCGAGGCTGAAACAAAGCCGTGTCTGTGGCGCTGGGGCCGAGGCTGCGCCCTGGGGAGGACACCCAGCGAGAGCAAACAACCAGCCAGAGGGACTGGCCGGTCACCGACCTCGCTGGGATGTCTAGAGGGGAACACCACTGCTGGGCTGGTGAAGGGGGCTGGGCTGGCCCCGCTGCTCAGCATCCTGCCCGCGGTGTGCTGGTGAGGGCTGGTAATTGGGTAGCAGTGCCCAGGGACACCCGGAGGCAGCGGAACTTCCCCAGGGAACTTTCCATTCCGCCTGGACAGCACGGGGCTGGCACAGTGGGGACAGAGCTGTGTCATGGAGAGCCGTGCCCCACACCAGGCAGTCGGGGAGACGGCTGAGCTCCTCTCCCCAGCAGTGGCTGCTCACCACTGGCAAACCCCAGTGCCCTGCACCTTGGTTCCTGGTTGAGTGCTGACAGTGCCAGGAGGGATGTCCTGTCCCACTGCCCACCCCGTGCCATACAGTCTTACTAAAACTGACACTGAGCTCCATCCCCCTATCCTTCCAAAGACACCAACACTTCCCTGCCACGCTGGCACCCCAGAGCCACCCATCAGCCCTGCTTCCTAGCATGGTCAGGGTGGGATGTGGCCGTGGAGTGGGACCCTGTAGGTACCAGGCTCTGTGCTCCTGGCACCCTATGGGCCTCAGAATCCCCTGCACGTCAGGCCCCATTGAATTCCTGGGAGCCAGGAAGCACATGGGACCTTGGCACCCTGCACACCTCAGGCACCACCCATGCGCCATCCCAGAAGCCTCAAACACCCTCTGTCCCCTTCACTCCTCATGCCCTGTAGATCCCAGACCCTACAGAGCCTGATCCTAGGGGTCCTGTCATGCTCAGACCCGACACACACCATGTCCCATACCGCTCAAACTGAGATCTGCGTGCACTAAACACACTATATGCTATATGCACCCCAAAAACTTCCTGCCATGTACCAAAGCCTATCGAGCCTCTGCATATCCTGAAAAGCTTGGACCCTGAGAAGCCTGTGCCCTGCAGACCCGGTATGGCTCAGACCCTGTACAGTATAGATCCAGGGTGCCCTACAGACCCTGCACAGCTTAGACACCATGCACTCTGGACTTGAGATGCGCTGTAGACCCTGCACTGTGCAGATCCCAGAGAGCACAGACCTGGAGCACCCTATCAAAACTCGACCCAGGAGCTAGGGCACCCTATAATCTCCGTACATCCCCGTCCTGGGACGTGGGGCGCCCTACAGAAACGCTGTACCTGCCGCCCTGGGACCTGGGGTGCCTTAGAGAGACCCTGTACATCCTGGATCAGGACCTGGGACACCCTATACAGACTCGGCATATCACGAAGTAGCATCTGGGATACCCCACAGCCCTTGTTCACCCTGGACCCGGCACCTGGGGCACCCCACAGAGGCTGTATATGCCGTCCCCGGGTCCCTCTAGAGCCCGTGCCCACCCCGGTCCCGGTTCGGTCCGCGGCGGTACCTGCTCGTCGCCGGGCTCGATCTCCCCCACGTAGTACTGCTCCAGCCAGCGGCGGGCGTTCGCCGAGTGCCGGTGGGGTGGCCCGTCCAGCGCCGCGCTCACGTCGGTGCCGGCCCGGCGGCGCAGGAGCTGCTCCCCGCCCGGGTGCAGCCGCACGAAGCCGCTCAGGTCGTACAGGCGGCGGTGGCAGGAGACCAGGCAGGCGCCCTGCGCGCAGCGCGCCCGCACCTCGGCGGCGCTGAAGGACCGCGGCCCCGCCGTGGCCATGGCCCCGCCGCCGGTCCCTGTCCCGGTCCCCGTCCAAGTCCAGTCCCGTCCCGTCCCGTCCCGTCCCGGCCCCTCCCGTCCCCTCCCGTCCCGCCGCCGCGCTCTGCCCGCACCTGCTCATCTGCATACATGCATATGCAGCCAAACCACGCCTCCGGATCACGCCCCGCCGCAGCCCATTGGGCAGCCACGGACGGGTGGGGCATGGTTGGGGTGGGGAGGCTCCGCCCCACCGTAGGTACCCTCGGCCAGGAAGGTGGGAATGGGGCATCCATGGAGAGGCAGAAGGGGGAGAAGGGGATGCAGGGCACCCATAGGGTGAATGGGGAAATGGGGCGTCCCCAGGAGAGGGGAGTGTGTCCCCCAGGGGCCCATGGGTACGCTCAGGGTGGGGGAATAGGAGGTGTGGGCAACCTCGGATAGGTTATGGGGCGGGGGCACTGGGGTACCCCGGGGTGGAACTGGAGTATGGGCATCCCTGGGGCAGGGATGAGGCTGTGGTGGTATCCCGGGGTGGAAGCTGGGGGGATATAGGGCACCCCTGAGGGAATCACCCTTCCCAGGATATCAACCCCCCTCCAAGGTCCTCCGTGGCCAAGGCAGGGGAAACCCCGGTCCTGGCTCAGAGCGCCCTGGGAGAGCAGAGCCCTTCCTGGGGTCACCCAGAGGCCAGCACGCCCCAGTGTCACTTGCTGCCAGGCACCACATCCCCTCCCCAGCTGTTTGAAGATATATTTCAGTATTTAATTAAGTTTGCAATTAGCCAGGGGAGCAGGAGGCAGCCCCAAACCCCCAAAGAATCACGGCCAAATAATTCATTAAAAATGACAAGAAAGGAGTTTCCCCATGCATTTTTTGGGAAGCTTTCGCACTGAAGCGGGGGGAGGCTGCTTTGGGGTGACACCCTTGACCACAGGGGCTGGCCACGTGCCAGCAAATTTTGATGTTGCTGACCACACCGGGCTGCAACCAGTGATTAAGGTGGGGTTTGCCATCCCAGGAATGGGGAGCCCCCCCAGCCCAACCTGTAAGGGTGGGTCATCACACCACCCCAGCCCCCCGGCTTTGGGGTGCTGTGGGGAGCTGGCCAGGCATTCACTGAGGCCTTTAATCAAGGTGGATGCAAAACCTGCTGTGGCGGTCGGCACCAGTTCCACCTTCCCACCCAGCTCCCGGCATGGCCCTGCCACCTGCTCGGGGGAAAAGTCCTTTTTTGGGTGGGCAGATTGATTTTGCACCCTGATAGGAGCAGAAGGGTTAAGGGTGGGCAGATTGATTTTGCACCCTGATAGGAGCAGAAGGGTGGGCATGCTTCTGGCTGGGGCTGCTGCAGGGCACCTGGGGTGCATGGGGGGGTCCCTTGGAGGGGTCTTTGGGGGAGGGCCAGAGGAGTCCTGAGAGGTTGCTGGGAGACCCCAAACGAGGTGCTGGTGTGGGACACTCTCCCAAAGGCGTTTCCCAATACCCTCAATGGCCAAGGTGGTCCTGGTTGTGGTGGGTGAACTCAATCTGGCACAGGCTTCTGGGGCATTTCGGTGGCTTCTGGATGGACATTAAGGATTTTTTGATGAGCATGAGAGCAAGGTGCTGGACAGAGGCAGATCTAAATGAGTTGAGGCTCTCATCTGGAGGCCACTGCACCCAATCCCAAACCAGGGAGCCCACCCCCAAGCATGCTCAGGTGCAACCTATCCCTTTGTGGGGTGCTGGGGGAGGTGGACAGGATGCCTGGCTGTGACCCCAGCACACAGTCCACACCAGCTGGTCTTGCCTGTGCAGCCCAGCCCTGCCTTGGGTTTTGGGGCCATGTGCTGCCAAGGGCCACCCTCTGTAATCACAGCTCATGGCAGAGGTGGGTCCAGCCTTTGCCAGCCCACAAAGCTGCCGGGTGACCTGTGGGTCCCTGCTGCCATCCTCTCCCAAGCACACGAGGAACTGTGGTCTTCAAATGTGCCACAGCAGGGCTCAGGGATATGAGCCAGGCTCTTGTCAGCTGACACCTCATATACCCTTGTTACCTCCTGGGCACTGTGGTGGGGCTCTGTCCCACCATGCAAGGCACAAGGGTGTCCCCACAGTGGGTGACCTGACCCCCAGCTCTGCGGTGAGACTGAGCAGAGCAGGGATGCACTGAGCACTGGTGGCACTGGGAGAGGGAAGGGACTGGGACTGAAATGAACAGCAGACACCAGCGTAACAGCACCAAACTGGCAGCAGAGGGCTGTGCCAATGGCCTGTCCCTTCTGCTGTCCCCATCCCTGTCCCTGCACCGTGCCAGCCCCAGGACAAGCAGGATCAGGGAGTGTAGTCAACTGCTGATCAGCCTGGCTGAAATGAGAGCAGCCAAATGGCTTTGGCTCATCATTTCCTGAACTGGTTTCCCCACCACACAGACAGACAGACGCTGGGGCTGGCACACAGGAGACAGCAGGAATGTGCTGCTGGGCTTGGGGCAGGATCAGGCCCTGCAGCGCTGGACGGGCTGATGCTAGGATAATGGAACTGTGGCCACCAAGGAGGAGGAGGCCGATACAGGCTCGGCTTTGTATTGCATCCATGGGGAAAGGTTTTCCCTCTCAGCTAAACACTCCTTGTTTCTCTGCCAAACTCTATCAGGGATTAAACTTCCCTCTCCACACACGGAAAGCCTCAATAGGGATAGGGAAGACACACCACGCTTGTTACACCCTGGGCAGGAAAACAAATAGGGTTTAAAATGCTGACAGTGGCCTTGAGGGCACAGTGTGGGTTGTCGTGGGAGCTCTCTCCCTCTTCCAGCCCCGTCCTTGGGAAAGCTAGCATGGATACACAGGTAACAGCCCTTGGGATGCATGTCGCAGGCAGCTGAAGCAAGTTTTGGCAAGCAGCTGCTCAGGGTCGGACCTAAGCTCTGCTCTGAGCATCCTCCTCTGCACTGGCCTGGGAAGGGTGCCAGAGCAGGTGAGGGGTGCGTGGGCATCTCTGCAGAGTGCTGCTGGCTGGACTCTCTGGACAGAGGTGGCTTGGGATGGAGCTCCTCTCCTCGGCATTGTCCAGCCTGGCAAATCTGTGGCACTGGTGATGCCCTGAGGGAAGTGGTTTGACACCCGGCCCACGCAGCACATGAAGAGCTCGCTCCTGCCCTGTGCAGAGTGCCCTTAACCCAATGGCCCCTTGCTCCTGCTCCAGCAGGAACCATGGATAGGTCAGCCCCTGCCCTGCAGCACAACTGACTGCGCTCCAGAGCACTGTGCCATCAGCTGAAGGCTCTATCCAATTCACCTGGTTTGACCATGGCAACATCCCCAGAGCTGGCCTGGCGCACGCTCTGGCCAAGACTCACTGATTGAGCAGTGCCTGCCTCCTCTCCCTTCTCTAAAGCCTGCAATTCAGAGCGGGATTTGGCCACACTGAGGAACTTTCTGCACTTTACAAGTGATTCCAAAGAGCAGGTGGGTGCTGGGACAGGCAGTCGGGGGTGGGCAGCACAGAAGAAGGGGCTGGTGTGGGGCACCACCACACCCCATTTCTGACCACTTACTGCTGCCCTGCACAGCAAAGGCAACGTTTCTCTCTTCAACCGGCTCCATGCAGGCAGGAATGAGCCGTTTGTGTTTCCTTGCAATGGAAATGCATGCATGAAGTGAGGCTGCTCCCAAAGGAACCACCAGACATGCCACCGGGTGTGAGAGAAATGCTGGCAGCATCCGGGAAGAAATTCCACCTACCTGTGCAGGGCTACATAAACAGCCACGGCAAGGGCTTTTCCGCCTTCCTGTGAAGTGCCGGCCCTGCTCCGCCTCAGGGGCATTCATATACTGAGGAGACGACCGTAATGGACTGTAATAACACACTAAATACCACGATTTGTCGGTCCATCACCTTTAAATAACAAATCTCCTTTCCCTTCCAAGCTACAGGAGCACTCAAGCATGGAAATGAAAATACTTCCAAGCTGAATGGCTGTCACGCAGGAAGGCGGAGGGCGGGAGCCCTCTCCCTGCAGCTCCTGCCAAGGAGCACCCTGGCCCTGGGGCTGCCGCGGCGCCGGGCAGGACCCCGCTGCACCTGCCTGCTTTCCTGGGGGGCAGACGCTGCCCAGGGCCTCCCCAAACTGCAGGATGTGGGCTTTGGTTTGCCGGCAGCTCAGACGCCGCCCGGCTTCGCTTTCCCAGGAGGAGTCCCACAACCGCGGGCAGTTCCCAGTCTGTTCCCAGGCTGCCAGCACATTGTCCCAGCCAGGGCTGGGGGACCCAGCAGCCCCCCAGCTACTGCGGGGCTCTGCTGCCACCGAGCCCCCTGCTTTGGGGTGCAGGGAGAGGGCCATGCGTGCAACACTCACCACCCGCTGGGAGGGAGAGCTGCTGGAGGCTCCCCACAGAGGGAGAGCCAGCAGAGCAACACCAAATTCTATCAGAACAGCACTTAAAAAAATAATTTTAATGTTTTAATTGTTTAAGATACATCATCTGTTTATTCCACAGCAGGATCCCACAGCCTGAGCTAGCACGGGTGTTGGGAGCGGGCACGGCACGTGGCCCCACTCAGCAGGCAAGCGTGGGAGAAGGGATCAGTGCCGGTACAGGTGGGGGTAGCTCCAGCTGGCTCATCCCTGACCACACATTCACCCAAATCCAAAGCTCAGGCTGAAGGCAGCCCTGGAGAGACACAGGCTGCACGCTCCAGGTGTGCACACTCTGCACAGCAGCGTCCCTGCGCTGGGAGTGCCCAGCAGGCACAGCCCCGAACAGATCCATCCAGTACATTCTCCAGTTGATGCTCCACAGAAAGAGAAGTCAGAAACCTTTTGCCTCCATGGATCCCACCATTCTTCAAACCCCTTTTCCCTTGAAACTGCTGCCTCCCTGTTTAAGAGCCTCGTCATTCCAGCAGCAGCAAATCTCAAATTATCCCTAACTTTCCCCATAGTGCTTGGAGACAACAGCCAAAAGGAGCTGTATGGAGTAAGTGTCCTCTTTGTGTTTTCTCAGTGAGGGAGAAAAGGCTTTCCAAAACACCACATCTATGGAGAGATAGTGTGGATCCCAAACTCAAAAGGCAGCCGCCTTCCCCAGTCACCAGGAAGTGTCACCAACAAGACAGGGACAAGTTAAAGTGCATTTTATCACCTCTTCAGAGCAGGAGATGGAAACACCTTAAAGCCTAACAGTACTAAAACTGCTGGAAGCAACTAATCCCAGGGACCTTGGGTGCTTGGCTGGGCTTCTCATACCAGCCACAGGTACTGACCAGTGAGCAGAAAGCTATTTAAAAAGTAATCCTGAAAAATGCCATTTCCTTCTCTTGCTTTATGGGGAAATCTAAACGATGTAAACAGCCATTCAAAATAAGGACCCTGCTGCTTCCAGAGAAACTCTGAGCACAGTTCTATGGACTATTTCCTCTTCAAGCACCATTTACAACTCACCTTTAGAGCTTACTGTTGCTTGAGAATTATTTCTGCCTTAATTGTGTAAAACAACTGTTTTGCTCAGTATGAGCCCATGTAAGGAGGCACCTGGAAAAGGCTACATTGCTGGAGCAAGTTTGGCTCTGCCAGGTGGGCCCTTTCCAGGGGAGCTTTCAAACATGGCTTCATCCACAACTAACCAATATTCACACACCCTTCTGAAAGAGAGAGCAATTTTTCTGGTCTGGCATCCATTGCCAGCAATGGACACAGGGAATTTGGTCAAATTGGTCTGAAAGCAACCTGGGAAGCGTAGGAGTAATGGAAGCACTTGTAAACATCACCACAGCACATAACCAGGACATCCTGCTTCAGCTCCTTGTGGCGATCTCCTCCAGACAGAGCGGAGCAGAGCTGACTCAACATGGCTTGGGAATTAAATATTCAATCAGTTCTCGGGTGCCCCGCTGTCCCCACTGCTCAGAAGGTGCTCTCGAGCAGGCAGTGGCACCCACAGCCCGTGGGACAGACCTCCTGGGTGCGAAACCACTCCATCATGTGGCTGGTGTGGCCTCCGTGTCCGCAGGTCAGGCAGAAATTGGAGGAGCCCCGCACGGCCACGTGGCAGATGGCGCACTGGAAGGTGAAGCCCTTGCAGATGGCGCACTGGGTGCCGCGCACCTCGCTGCGGCAGTGGCTGCAGTACACGCCGAACTCTGCCGGAGGGAACGCACGAGAGCAGGACAGTTAGTGCTGGCAGAATCGAAGCAGCCCTGGATACAGCCCCTTGTTCAGCAGATCAGCCCCTTAAACTGCCCAAGGATCTGCCTCACAGCTCCATCAGGATGGGACGGCGTTTAGAGATCTTGGTTTGTTCTCCATGCGGGATTAAAGGAACAGGAAACCAGAGTGTTGGGGCACTGACTGGCCCACCAATTCCCCTGATGGCTACAGCTGTCTGCTGGAAATGTGAGTTGGATTTCAAGCTTTGGAGACACACATGAAGGCTTCCTGATGATCTCATCCACCTCTTACCACTAGGAAGTATCACTAAGCAAGCAAGAACAGCCTCAATTTCTCATCAGAGAGCCCAGAGCACACATGATGCCTCCGGTATCAGACTGTCAGCCATGGAGCTGCAAAGGCAGTGGGTTAAGTCACCTGTTTTCACTCCAGTTACTCCTCAGAAGCTGTCCTGGGTGACAAGGTGAGACTACTGCTGTTTCTCTGGCATCCCTTACCTGTTTTTCTCCCCCCAGGTGAAGCACATCTGTTCCCAGAGGTCTGTGAAGAAGACCATTTGGCAGCTGTCCTTAAGCTGGGCATCTACACTACTGAAAGTATTTTGGGAGAAAAGTTCTCTTTACCTATTTGCTGGCTACCTCACCTAGTTAGAGATCTTGCAATTTTAACATTTAAGGACATAAGGACACTTTGAAGATCCATCAGAGATGAAGACAGGGCGTTTCAGAGGGAATAATGGGCATCCATCAGCACAGAGCTGGGCACTGCTGGCATGGCAGTATGTGCATTTCCAGCTTTGCTGGAGAAATATTACAGTCTACAAAGCCCTTGAACCAACACCTGCAAGCCTCACCTCCACCCAGAGCTGTGAAAACATCAAATCCATCTACTAGCAGAGCTAACCTCTGTCAGAGGTTAAATGCCACATTTTCAGTGACATTTCAGTGACCAATGGACACTTCCTCCATGTAGCAGGATGCTCTGCCTAAGCCGGAGTAAAACAGCTTGGATTTTGCCTTACTTGCAAGCTATCAGTGATGGATTGAGCAGGGGGGGCTGTTGTTCTTAAGTGTTGAAGGATGCTGAAACCAGCTTGATCACACTACCCCAAATTAGACCCATCACACAGACAGGTAAGGCAAATGCTTCCTCACCAAGGCTGGCATCAACAGGGATGTGAAAGCCCTGGTAGGGAAGGGAGAGGCAGATGTTTGTAGAAGAAGAAACCAAAGAGCCGATAGCATCTTACTCAAAAATAAAGCACGTTCTGCTAAGCAAGCAGGATGACATTTTATCTAAAATCGTGTGACTGACAGTCAATCACTTCATACCATACAAGACCAGTTTCAATTTTAAATGGTGAGAATTTTTAACACATCTCCCTTAAGTGTGTGTGAAGATCCTTACCTCGGGTGGGGACACCCTTCAAGGTCACTTCTTAGAGCTGAGTGAGAGAGATTTGCCCATGGTCATTGCTATGGGTGAGCATCAATGTCTACCTGATAATTATTAAGCTAGCTTTGACATTATTAATAATTAATGCACTATATTACTAGTTTGAATTTTCTATACTGTGTGGTAAATAATTATGACTAAGGTCTTTTAAGTCTAATGATTATCATTATATTCATAGGCCCTTCATATTTTATTTGTATTAAATAATTGGTTTGCCATCATTAATCCTGTGGAACAATTTGATCCAAGGTTCAGTTACACCTATATAACAATTTTAAACGCTCGTTACTCCCTTGGGTGGGTCTCTCAGATAAACTTTGTCCATTCCATCCCTGACACATCCCGCCCTGCAGACTGCACATTCCTAAGCTCCCGAGGAAGAGCTGTGGCTCTGCCTGGGCAACTGGACCAGACACTCACCAATTCCCTTGTGGGGATCAGGAGGACATGAGACAAACTTCAGAACCTCAGCCCGTTTCTCCCGCAGGCCCCAGCGATAAAGGATTTCTCCATAGCACTTCTTAAAGTCATCAAATTGCTGAGTGTTGGCAGGATCCAGCAGCCTAGAGGAACAAATAGGCTTGTAATTGATTGCAAGCTTCAGAGACTCTGGTTGCAACCCTCTTTCCAGTGATGGCTACGCAACCAGCTCACATTGCTGGAAATGCACCAGGGCACTTCCCACGTGTTGCTGAAACATTGCTGAACACAAACTGCTCTGGCCTTGACTTGTTCTACACTCCAGGGTACACACTCCGTGAGTGGACTCCCCTTTGGGGCCCCCACCATGGCCTCTTAGGGGGGTATCACGTGTAATCCCAGCAGCGTTGATCTGCAGGATGAAGCTTCTTCAAGTAATTATGTGAATGACAAGGTCTAGGGGCAGGTGTGGTACTGCACAGCACCAACAGAGATCCGGCCATGGAGTTCCACGTGACTGAGACACCAGTAAGGCATCTCTGAATACCCCTGAGGTATGTGATAACCTACCTTTTGTTTTTCTCATGCTGATCTTTCTCCCGCTCCCGATGATCAGGATACATTAGGTTTCCGTAGCGGAAGTCATCTGGAGAAGACTCGCACCAGGGAGTGGAGGCCTGCTCTGTGTCTTTGTTTGCTGCAAGCACCAAGAGGCTGTGAGTGCATCTCTCCTCTCAAAACTGGGGTCAGGAGGGGACATGAAAGGCCACAGGTTTGCACCCCCGTGTTTCTGTCCTGCCTCTGTCCTACCACCCTCTGCATTCCAACAAACACTGCCCCACCTCCAAGAACTAAGTGCCAGCCTCTACTTGCCAAGTGCTTCTACTACACTTTTGGTGACAAGACAGGAATGGGGATCACTAGGCAGAGAAATCTGGTGTGGAGGAATTCCTTTTTCCTTCTGCTTTAGACAAAAAGTAACCAGGCAGTCAATCCCATGGAACATTATCCCGGGCAGACCTGGGTTCCTCTTTCCTAGACAGGGAGGACTCTCATCACCAGGACTGCTGTTACGTAAAGAGGCCTCGGTATGCAAGGTACTGCCCCATGGGGAGGGAGATGACTGCTAATAACTGCTGCAAGAGATTATTCACCCCCCTAACCCCCATCCTCTCTTCTTCCCCATGTCACAGGTGCCTGGATATCACACTGAAAAGTTACAGCTTTGGTGCTAATCGGGCTGATGCTGCCCCAGGCCATGTATACCACTAGGAATCAGCCAAACGCTTCAACTCTAACATCAGAGCCCCTAGGAGTGACTGGTCTTTGTCACCTTTGTAGCTCAGTGAAAAATCTCTGCAGATATTCATGTTACCAAGAACCCAGTCTTTCCAATGGGAGGAGAAAGCACAGCACTGCTTTTCCCCCTGAACCCTGTGGAACTAGCTGTCTGATGACATTTTAAGGCCAGTTTTGATACTTTTTGAATGAAGTATTTACTAAAGTCACAAGGTGCAGGACTGCAGGAGCCTTGACATGGATACTGCAAGGCCTGCTCAATTCCAGCCATGGAGTCACACCATACTGGCCAAACCCCACAGAGCTGCTCTGGCAGAACACATCTGCAATCACAGCCAGTGATCACTCCCTCCTTTACCCACCATAGGACCCATCCAAAACCCTGGCCAGAAGGGAGGGAGATTCCTTTATTTACTAGTCAGGTCTCATACCTATGCTCCAGCCTCCAGTGCCAATTCCAGGATCTGACATGCTGGAACAGGAGCCAGAGGAAGTAAAGCTGGGCTGTTGAGGGGGAAAGGAGAATAAATCATGTCGCCTACATGAGAGAGGTTCAAAGATATCCAAGACAAATGGGAAAGAAATGGCAATCATACGTATCGGCTGTGGGAGGCCAGGTTGGAGGCACGCTGAGGAAAGGGGACACAAGAGTTGGGACACCCCTGGAGCCTGGATTGGGCTTCAAACACACTGCAGAGCATGGCCAGAGTCTGCACATCGTGGAGCTGTGAGTAATGAGCCAGCCTGGGAAATGAAAAAGACAGTGTGAAAAACTGAGCAGAATTCAGTGGCAAAACCATTGAGATTCCAGGGCAGCTAATTTCAAGACTGTTGCATACATGGGTTTGGGTGTCATGCCTGCCCACAGGAGACGTGCACTGAGGGACTGGGTTGGCTTCTCTGTCACACCTTTGAGGAGCCAAGTTCTCCTTCTGAAAATGCTCGTGCTCTAACTGGTGGGAGAAAGATGGAAGCTCTGGGAATCCAGCAGTACTTGTGCTCTGATGTAATGCTGGAGCCATTAGACTCACTCCCAGCCACAACATCCTTTTGACAAAGCCCTCTAGGTGCAAGTGTCCTGTACCTACATCACAAGGCAAAAGCCTGCTGCAGGTTTTCTGGAAAGCTAGGAAGTTTCCAGCTTGCTCTGAAGGCTGAGACTGATAAAGAACAACCTGTGCTGCGTTCCCACTGCTGCCATGCAGCAGGAGAGAGCTCAGCCAAGCAACAGTACGGAAAGCACAGCACACAAATCCTGCACTTCCAAAGAGTGTGGACCAACAAACAAAATCAATTACTAATTATGTGCCCTCCTGAGCAGATTCACCACCTGGAAGACATTTGTAGCTAACACTCGGCTTTGAGGCCATTGGAATGACTTCCCAGTAAAGCTAGATGACAACAGGGAACCTGAAAGTGAAAAAAGGAGCTGCACCAACAGGCTCGTTTAGTGGGGAGCAGGAAACCCAAATCTCCAAGTCAGGCGTTGTGGGCATAGAAAGCAGGGTTCCACCCGTGCCTGGCCTATTGCTCAATGCTGCCCAAGGAAGACCTGAGTGATAGGTAAAAGGTCAAGGGCTGCCTCCTGTATGCCAGAAACACATTTGGAGCTTCCCTTTGTCATGCATTGCAGGGTTGAGACGGGAAAAAAATCCATACTGTGGCACTACCCCAAATCTAAAATGATCCCTTACACGTACATAGTTATGCAGGGCTCTGCTTCAGCAACCATTCCCCAACCCCTCCCCAGCATTCAGACACGTACAAGGACTCCAGTAATTGACGTCCAAATGGATGTTGTGCCCAAGGTATCTCTAAATCTGGGTCGGACTTCGGTCCAAGACAGAGATCAGTGGCTACCATGGCCAGTGACCAAACCTGGCAGACAGGAAGGAAAAGCAGCAAAGCTATAATTAGGATTAACCACACTCCCAGGGCATAGGTGTGCACAAATTCACACACACACAGATAATAATGGAGCTTCTCTGTTTTGGTTTTTTTCTTTCCCTTGACAGCCGGGAACAGTTTCGGTCTCTGTGTCACAAATAACACAGAGAATAACACAAAACCAAAGCTCTCCTTGTCCCACTAGCTTTGTGTTTGGATTAAATGCAAAAGCAGAACAGTCTATAGTCTATTAGTGCATTTTATATTCAAAAGCCTCAAAAGGGTTTCGAT
Source organism: Machaerirhynchus nigripectus (assembly GCA_013397975.1). Taxonomy (NCBI): domain Eukaryota; kingdom Metazoa; phylum Chordata; class Aves; order Passeriformes; family Dicruridae; genus Machaerirhynchus; species Machaerirhynchus nigripectus. The sequence goes on from VZRQ01000533.1 coordinate 184,178, forward strand.
TTGATACAGTTCTTGAGTTCAGAGATGTCTGGTGACAGGAAGTTTATTGGTAAATCATTATTTGCATGAGAAGTATCCTTTGATTAGTTGTGTCACCGAGCACTATTCTCCTAATGCAGCCTGGCACAGACAGGACACAGTTTGTCATTTCTACTTCAAAAGTTTAACCACTTCACACGAAATTTCTCCTTCATTTATCATCCTCTACTCTGAAAATGGTTGCATCTTTCAGTCTCTGTACCACTGATCTAGGACTGTTTTTTCTGCTGTGCCTTTAAAAATGGGCCAGTTAGAATATACTAGGGAAAAGGAAAGCTCCTAGTTTAGCATGAAAAAAAAAGAGCAGGAAAGGAAAAAGAGCATGGTGCTAAAAAGACAGCAGAAATTAGAGAACTGACAACATGGACAATAAAGAAAAACCACATGCTCCAAGTACAAAGAACAGACAGAAAAAGTAGTCCCAAAGCTGCTCCCTGTGAAGAAAGAAAGAGAGAGAAACAGGAAAGAAACTGAAACAAGGACTGGGCTGAGTAAGAGACAGCACAGAAAGGAAACAGGAAAGATGCCATTTCCTACACTGCTACAGAGCACATCAAACCTGTAACTTGCAACTCAAGCCTCCATGTCTGCTATGAGCTGCACTACAGGCTGGAGTTACACAGGACAGGGAAAACCAAGGAAGAGTTATCTCAGAGAAATCTTGCTGAAGTTACTCCACCAGAACTCTGGTCCAATGTGGACAAACCAGATTGCAAGAGGAAGAACAGACAAAGAGGAACCAGACCTACTTTCTCTCTGCTGATGTCACAGAACCCACCAAGAAGCAAGACAAGAGCTTGAGTCAGCTTCTGCTTAGGTAAGCCTATGCATGTTGGCTGTCCAGCTCTAGGAAGAGCCAAATGCTGAGGAGATGTGCACAGCTCCTGTGGCACTGCCAGTTCCCATCTCTTTCAGGCGCTCCCATGTCCTGTCAAATGTTCTGCCTGTTGCAATGGACTAACCACAGGGAAAAGCATGGGCCACAATAGCCAATTTTCTCCTATTTTTAGCTGAAGGCAAATAGCCAGCCCCATTTTGGAGCCCCTGGGCCCAGGCTCTCTTGGGAGAAGATAGCTGCAGTTAGCACCCAATGCCAGCACAGATGAATGCCAAACAATGGGAACAATTACGTAAGTACAAAAAAAACTATGGATCAAAATGCTGACAGCAGCTAGGCAACTCTGTGCACAGTTACTCCATTTGATGACTCAAAAGCAGGCTGCATTCCTCACTTTGCCTACAGGAATTCCCTGAAAAATGTGTTTCACTCAGTTTGGCAAAGGGCATAAAAGAATCTGTGTGCAGCCCACGGAAGTAATCTCTCGATGCCCAGAGTCAGCGAGGTGGGCACCACCTTGGCGGCTCTTCCACAGGCCTGGTTCACCAAGCAGAGACTCCCTGGTACAGCTGCTGAACCCTGGTGGCCGTTTGGGTGTCAGTGACAGCACAAGCCATTGCAGGGCAGCCCAGCATGCTGAGGAAGAGGTGGGATTGCATGGCATACCTGTACGAGATCCCTCCTCCCCACAGCCAAGGCTGAGGCAGCATTCTTCTGGCAAGTCTCCTGGATGTTATTCACGTTCAGTCTGAAAAGAAAGGAGGTAACTCAGCTCTGATTAGCACATTACCCACGAAGGTGGGGAGGAACGGGGGGAATGTGGTTCTGGCAGCGGTGAGCAGCCCAGAACCTCCAGATCAATATGAGCCTCTTTGCATGGCCAGGATTCCATCCCATCCTTCTCTGTTATTCAGGGATCATTCCCATCCTCCTCCCACTATTCATTTTTGCTAATGCACCAAACATCGATTCCAGCTCCACACTAGCTGGGATTGAGTCTAAGCAGCACCACTTCCAAGAGATTATTAGACCAAACTTCTGCCAGGATGTCTTGAAGTCCAGAATCATTCTTGTCTGTAAAAGCTGGTGCCATTGGTTACATGGTCCTGTTCTCATTCAGCCCATCAATCTGCTCTGGCTGACTCAGAGGGAGATGGAGGCACACTGGGGAGAACCAGGCTGGCCTTCAGCCTGGTCCCCAGGAGGGTAACAAACCCACTGGGAAGCCTTGACAGGCTGGCGAGGTCAGCTGAGGAAACCCACGTGGGCTTTTCTGCCTGTCATCAGAAATCTTCCCAACACTTCAACTGCTTGAGATTTTACAGTACACAGAAAAGGGTCAGGCTGTTTATACAAGATGTCCCAAGAAGAAAGGTCCAACAGGTTTTGTTAAAGAATATTCTTTTTAATAACATAGAAAAGGAGAGAAGGAAGGGGTTATTTCCTCTCTTTCCTTCCTCAGAAAGGAAACCTGCTTCTTCCCTGAATGTCCATAGACTGGAAATTCCGTTAAGGGCAACACAGTATTACCAAAGCTAAGAAAGAAAAAATTCAGGAACAGGGATTTTGTAACTATATGATTTAGAAAGTCTGGAAAAAGGAAGCCCTTTGTTGAAAAAAACCACAAAACCAACAAAAACGCAAAAATGCCCACAGAACTCCATCCTTTCCATTAAAGTGAAACAACTTGCAATACAAACCTGACATGTACAACCAAGACTCCAAGTGGGAACATATCAAATACTTCTGAAATTAAAAAGCTTTATGAGCTATTAATAGTTTACAGAATGAAAATGTGCATTTACTGAGATTATTAAGCCTGTGCATTTAACATGAGATTTGAAAAAGAATTTCTACTGATAATTTCTCTCTTTAGCAGGTGAAAACGTGAACCTGTAACATTTGCAGTGACGATGCTGAAGCACCACTTCAAACTCTGTTTACCATACCCCATCACAAATTTCTTCCCTCACACTTTTCAGATTTACAGGAGACAGGTCCCCTCTCACAGGCAGAGGGATACCAAAAAAAGCAGTGAGGCAAGGACAGAGGAAGAAGGTAGAGAAACATTCAAGGATCCATGCTGACTGATGTCAGGATTAAAGCTCAGCAATGCCAAAGACAGCTGTTTTCATTTGGGAAAGGACGACAGCCCGTATGTACTCACATGTAGAGCTCTCCCAGCAGCTTGTGGACAGGCAGCAAGCAGGAAATATCTTGGATAATAACTTTCCCAGCAGCTTTGATGGGTCGGTTGTTGGCATCTGTCCCCTCTCGTTTGCTCTTCCACCTCCTTGATTTCTGCAGAACGAATGGCAGTGTGTTACTGGGGAAGAGGACAGTAGGCTGCTTGGGACAGGGAACAAAGCACTAGGGTCAGGAATAATGCAAGCAGCACCCAAACCTGCCTTTCAGAGGGCTCTGTGTTACCCTGGAAAACATCCATAACATGCCCAGGAGAACAAGCATCTCCATCTGTAGGAAGTGAAAAGCAGGTCAAGGCAGCGAGCTCAAGGTCAAACTCACTCAAAAAATATTTTGTGAGTTTCCCTGTGAAAGCCAATAATAGAATAAATCAGCATTGGGATGCCAATCAAACCTGGGCAAGTTTGGCAGGAGGACCATTCAGTTCTCATTCTCTGGGAACCCTCTGCAGATAGACCACTGCTGACTTCAGCCAGTGTCAGCACAGAGACATGTGGGAGGCAGCTGCTGCTCACCCTTCGCCTCAGGGCGAGCCCACAGCTCCAGACTGCCTCTAGGTCTGCCCCTCAGGTGAGAACAGCTGAACAGCTGTTCAGCGCCAGCACAGGGTTCCCACCTCCTGCTTTATCAACAGCTTCAAACCAACAATTGGCAGATGATAAAGCAGGGCCCAAGTTTTCCTAGCAAGGATCCCTAGCTACTGTGCTCACATATACTACAGCTACTTACAGCTGGCTCAGGACATAAGAGGTGGGAGAAGAAAGGAGAGGAACCAACAGAAGGCAACAGAAACAAGAAGCCAAGATTCCCAAATACTCCCTGTAACAGATAGAGAGGCCAACTTAAAGCCAAGCTGCATAAAGCTACCTTGGCTGTGTGAAACGCCACAGAGTATTAGTCTGGTATCCTGGCCTCTTCCAGCTCCTCGCTCTAGGAAAGTGAGGAGGAGGGATGAGAGGATGTGTGGCAGCACGACAGGCAGAAGGCACTGGAGCTCTACTGAAGGAAGCACTGGCTGCCACGCAGGGCTCCAGCGTTTTGCAATGCTGCTCTCCTATGGCGTGTTCCCTCACTGCCACACAGAGCCGACGGACCAACACGGAAGCGCCTGGTCATGCTGAGTTAGGGAGGCTCTCCTGGGGCACTCGTGCTGGGGCTTCCCACACCTCATCGAAGCAGAACAGCCCCTCTCTCAAGGGGCCTGCAAGGCAGCCCTGTGCTGATGGCTCTGCAAGGCAGACACGGCTCACACAGGCTCACACTGGTGCTCCTAAAGAGCAGACAGGATACAGGAAGAGCAGGACTTGGATCTGCAAGCAGGGTCACCTTTACTGTGGGTGTGAGGCCAGCTCTGGGATGGCTGAGTGCCAAATGGCTTTTGACCATGACCATGCAGTCCTGTGAGAACCTGGGCAGGCTTACCAGACACAAATGTCCTTAAAAAACTCCTCATGACCTTAAGAAATGCCACTGCCTGCCTGGCCCAAGCTTAGGCCAATGTGCTGAGGAGGTCTTGCCATGCTGAGCATACTACTAACACATGCCACAAGAAGCAAAAAGGATGAGCTCCTAAAGCGTCTCTGAACACTGCGTGGCTGAGGATAAGAGGCTCCAGCTTGACAGTAAATGAAGAAGGCATTTCAGCCTCAAAGGAGGTGAAGGTGGATTTTTCTAGGAATGCCCATGTTACACAGCATCACCATTCCCCTGATCTGTCCCCACTCCCCAGAGTAAAGAGGAGCAGAGATTGCATGGTGCCCAACATTCAGAAGTGTGAAACACTGGTAGAAACAGGGCTGTCAGCATCCAGTGCTCTGGAAAAGCTGACTGACTAGTTCTTTGCTACATCCCCTCAAATCCTAATTCATCCAAGAGGAATCTGCCTGCAGTAATCATCTGTCCCCTGAAGCTGAAAAGCACTATGCAGTGGAAGGTGGCTAGAATGGGGTCAGGAGGGAGACCAACCTCTCTTCAGTCCATCAGCTCCTAATCAAGGCACAGTCTGGATCAGCTCTGCCTCTCTTGACGTTAGGCAGGCTAATCCTGTTTTGATAACACCTAGAGGTTTTGCTGCCCTTCCCATGCTGAAGGATGTGGGTTGGATTACAAGGTTCCCAAGTAACAGTGGCACCTGTACCTCATTCCTTCTCAGGGCAGCACATGCTGTCTCCTAGGTGCAGCGAGGAGCTACTGATGCTACCAAAACCAGTGTATGAGTGACACTTGGGAGCCCCAGCACAATGACATGCCAGGAGGAAAGAGCTCAGGCACTGTCCTGGAACAGCTACCATGCCTTTCACAGCAAAAAGTGTTATTTGTGCTGTGTCTGAGCAGATGTTTGAGCCCAGCCTTGCAGACACACAACCACATTCTGCAGGGCTATCAACAAGAGTTTCTAGAGCCTGGCAGGTAATTTGGAGAGCAACTTGCCACCTCCTGTCCCCTGCAAGAGCGGACTGAAGAAGCCTCCCAACAGGCATTTCAAGACTAGAAACATGGACAACACATATCACTTTCCACAGGCAATTGAGTCTTTTTTTTTTTTTTGGAGGAGAATGACAACAAATGAAGATGAGAATGAAAAAGAGTTCTCATGAATGGCTTCCACTGCTTGCTTTTAGCGTATCACCAGACAAATGGAAACACTAAATGTATCAGAACCCCCTGAAAACTTGGACTCAAAACAAAATTGTCCTGATTTCTTCCTTTTAACACTGCTTATTTACTGGCAAAAAGGGAAACCCTAATTCTTTACTGGTGCAGCTCCAGGAGTGGAGTTAGTTGACAGCCACAGGCCCTGCCTGTAATACACTTCCATGCCCACCACTTCCAGCCCCTAAAGCTGTGACAGAAAAAAAATCATAAAGCTACACGTAGAGTCACCATTAAAAATGTCTGGGTTTTTTGCAATTCAGGTTTACCTCAGCTACAGCAAGTAAGAGCTTGAAAAAATCCCCAAAATCAGAAGTACGGGAACCGTCATGGATGGGGTAAAGTTCATCACCATTGACAGCAGAAGTTCTACTTTGAATCCAGTAATTGCTGGTGTTAATTACAGGACTAGCTCTCCACCAGGCGCTGAGTGGTTTTAACAGGGATTACCAGAGACAAAGAAAGCTCTAGCTTGAATTTGTCTGGCCAAGGTCCGTGTCCCTCCCACTCTGCCTCTTCTCCCAGGAGGAGGTCCCACTATGGTGTAATCGAAAGGTGTCACCAAGGCTCAGGGGCATTAGGGTAGAACAGAAAACACATCTCTTCCTAGGGGCTGGAGCACAGGTCAGGATGGGGAGCAGGGAACATAACAGTTGGAGCTGAAGCAGAAATCAACATGCACCAAGCTAGCTACTGACAGCTGAAGGACAAAGGCACAGGTCTTCTGCACTGCCCACGACATTTCTAGCTCTTTCTGAAGCCTAGAACCCATGCCGAGGAGAACTGCATCTACCCAGCTGCTCCTCAGTTTATCGAGAGGAAGGTACAAAAGGAAATAGCTACAGTGATAAGTAAATTAAGACTCATCAGTTCCTCAGAGCACGAGAAGGAAAGAAACCAGAGCATTTATGGCAATCATGGGGTTGGAGGTGACAGCAGGGAACAGCACTGAATAATGACTAAAAAAGCCAGGCTGCACCTGCACCACTATACCCAAGGCTGCAATTTGCTGCAATCTGAGGTGATAACGATGGCAGTAAATGGGTTACATGTAGAAACAGATAGCCCAAGAATAAGCCACCAACTGCTTTGTAGCAACCACCATCATTACTGCATACTCAGCAGCAGGAGTTGCAAAATGCTGCATGCCCGCTTGGAAAGGATGCTGAACATTTGGGTGTGTGTGCCTTTGGATCCTGCTGAGGCAGGCAGTGCTCTAAGTAGGATCCTGAAATGTAAAGTACCTGTTTCACATCAGCATATGCAAAATTCCAGGGTTTGTGGTATAAACTGGCATTAGTAGGGCAAAGGTAAAGGTTGTGAACAGAAGAGAACAGACTCGATGCCAAGAAATTAAGCTGCAATAAGACATGTACAAAATAGTTAAACCTGCTCAAGTCAGGTTCAAACTGCTTCTCATATTTATTTTTTTTAAACAAAATGCAAAAATTGCTTCCTCCCCTAGAAAGCTATGCTCCTTCATTCTGAACAACTGCCTACAGATTAACTCCCCCATGTGGCTTATGCAGCACTGCCTGGATTTTCTCTTCAAAATAAATCGACATTTACTATTTCCAGCATCTCCCACATTATCAGGCAACTGCCACAAAGGCACTAAAAAAATCCAAGGCCCTTTTGAATCAAGTGCCCCACAGCAGGAATATTTCTTTATAGCTTCCATCAATCAATAGCTGGCACCTGCCCTGAGACATGGGCACTTCAGAATTGGAGGCTAGAAAGAAAGAGGAATTATTGCTTCTTGTAAGCTTGCTCAGCTCTTGCTTCTCCAAACACCCTGAGCAATGCTGAGCTCTTCTTCCAGAAGGAAGGCATGTGATTTGCACTAATAACCTACACCTTTCCTCGTATATGCCTGTGTCTTCAGCTCAGGCACTGCTGCCCACTTTAGAGAGTCAGTTTAGCCTCTTCCAAAGGTTATCCACTAATACAATCAATCCTTCAGGGCTTTGACTAACCCCTGTATCCCTTTTAAGTATACGTTACACAAAATTGTAACTTTATCACATCACAACTTGCTCTTCCTTCCAGGCCAGTGGTAAGGGAATTAAACTGTGGCCTTGGTGCTCTACAATTTACCACACAAGCTGGCAAGTTCCTTGCTCGATTTTCTTTCTTTCAGTCTGCTCCTGATTCAAGACAGAACTTCATTTCTTGCCTCCGCTGCTCACATTTCTTTACTAGCTCTTTGCAAAAAGCCTTGATGGAGTCAAGTAAATTACTTCTGGTTTCTTTCACCTATTATTTGCTAGTACAGTCTTAGAACTGTAGTAATTAGGAAAATTTGATCCTATTATACCAAGTTAAATTAGGTGTTACAGGATTCTATTTTATTCCCTGCTGTCTTATGAAGAGAGCATGAAGGACAGCAGCTGTGAAAAAACAGTTGTTCATGAGGACATTAAGACAAACAGACTTAAAGAGATCATCTTTAAATTGAAATGGAGTTTTCTGAGCTTTAACTGTGCTTGGAAGATGAGTGATGAAATAGTAATTGCCCAAAGGTTTGGGCACAGCTTGAGCAATCCTGGTATCATCAAGATGTTCATGAATGATGTTGGAGCTTGAGGGACACGTGGACCTGCCTAATAGAAAACAACTGTCAAAGCAGACTAAGAAGGGCAGGTGCCAGGAGGAGGGAGTACCTGCCAGAGTGGCTGAAGTGCAGCCACTCTAAATGAATGCAATTCCAAGGGCTGGGAGAAGATCACAAGTTAAGAAGAAATTCTATTTATTGATCCAGGAAATAAGACTGTGTGGTGGATTGCACTGAGAAGTGGCAGCTCATTTTAATGAGATGACTGATTGTTGTCAGAAACTCAACCAGTTTGTTTGTTCCACAGCTCTTAGGTGATCTTCCCTCCCTCTCCAGCAAGGCTTTGTCTTCTCAGAAATTAGGTGCTCTAATCTCAGTCTCATCAGCTGGTTGATGATATATAATAATCACTCTGCTCCTCTCCAGTGCACCCTGTTTCTCAGAGGTTGATTTTTCTTACTCTTCAAATTACCCCTTGGCATCCTTTCCTGACCACAAGGCCAGGTGAAACAGGCATCTTGTAGGTCAGTAATTGCACCCTGCAAACTACTGTCTGCTCCTGCCCACTCACACGTGCATCTGCTCTTGTGAAGCCCTAAGCCCTGCGTGGAGTGCGAGTGCCCCAGCTCTGTGCAGGTTACTCAAAGGCAGGCAGGTGGCATTTTATTCTTGGGCCCTTGGGCAGAAGACAGGGTCATATCAAGGACAGTATTAGCACAGCACACAGTACCGGGAAGTCGTTAATTGCTTGTATGGACCAACGCCGCCGGGCAGAGCGAGGAGACATCTGTACGCGAAAACATTATACCCAGGAAAAGGGAAGAAAGACACCAAGAAAATTAAAGACAAAGGTAAATAAACTGAAATGAAAAGTGCCCTGAACCAGCAGAGTAAAAGATACTGTTCCCAATGGTTCTGGTACACAACGAACAGTTGCAAACCACGATCCCCACTTTCATCCTCACACAAGTGTACTTCACAGCATTACCTATGGCTCTGGCAGAGCAAGGGCTGCTCAGTCTGTGCCCCACACCAGCCTCTATGAAGACTCTGGCAAACACAAATCTGAATAAAGTCTTCCACACGGAGTTGTGTTACTGCAAGAAGCACTGAACTGTTTCGTGTCCATACCATGAATTGAGCAGAGGACAACACCCAGGTTCCCCACATGCCTAAACTCCAAACAGTTTTACTCCTCTTGCCTGAAGAGGAAGGCAGCTAAGCGTAAACTGCATCATTTTTAGCACAGCTGTCCAGTGCAATGGCACAGATATCTGCAGGAAGCTAAATAAACACTCCTGCTTACTCAGATGCCCTTTAACATTCAGCATCCTCCAGAAATTCATTCACTGGAACCTGCTGTAACTGTTCACTTTCATTTGATATTAGAAGGGATGTAGAGACACTGCTACTTGGCAGGGCATGTGGAAATTGTCATAATGGGTTGACAAACTCATTCAGATTGAGTGAGCAATCAAATTCCCTGATTGACTATGCCAAATAGCTCCGAAGTAGGCTTTCATTAGGAACTTGAAGATATTTCAGTAGGTACTCAACACAGTATTATAGCAACAACAAATGGAATCTTTCAAAGCACATTACTGTACACTCACTTGAAAAAAACTTCTGTGTACAGATCTGTAAGAGTCAACACAATAAAAAGGGCTATTTGGACCAGGTACAACATATTTTGCATTTGTTTTTGCTGATGATAGACAGTCAGGACCATCAACCATGCCTTCAGCCTCTACATCCCCTTGCATCTCACTGCTGGGAGAGCCCTACAGCCAGGAAGCCAAGGCTGGCTGCAGGGCCCCATGGGAAGAGAGAGGAGAAGGCTACATCCATGTGCTGCAGGTTCCTCCAGCAGGCCTCACAGAGAAGGAGAAAAGGGTTAGTTAAAGGAAATTCAGTGTAGTGGAAAAGCAGCAAAACTAAGCTCAGTCTTCCCACCAACTCCCTGACAGGAAGCATAAGGACACCACTGTCACCATCCCCATGTACAGCAAGGCTGAGCTGTGCCCACTGGCACCACCCTCTAACTGCAGAGGGAAAAAACAACTCCATGGCATCTTCTGTAAGAGACACCCAGCTTCAAAATACTGACAGCATTGCCATGGTATAGATAAAGCTCCCCCTTTCTGCTGACTACTGCACTTCAGTAGGGTTTTTTTGAGGAGTTAAAAAGAGGGAGGAAGAAAGGAGGAGTGTGCATGTGTGAATTAAAAGTGAGAAAGATAGATATATATATATATGTGTGTGTGTGTGTATGTATGTATATATATATACATATTTAAATGAGCACAGAAAGGCTCAGAGCCAGATTTAGTTTCATTCTGGCTTACTAAGGAGCTCTCTGCTGGAATCACCAGCTCCCTTGCCTTTATGGGAACATGACATCTTTCCTGTCTAGCAATGGGCAAATACCATTTGTTTGCTAATGGTAGTGATGCCAATGGTTGCTACATGGGATTTAAATACTTGGTTATGGATGACAAGTTCAGTTTTGGGACTGAAGTTGTCTGACATCAGAGTTTGATGCACAAAATTTCAACTTTTATTTAATGCAAACATAAAATCCAAGCTTCAGAGAAAGGAGTTAACCAAATTCGGAGTCTGAGCTTTTTAAAACCGTCACAATGAAATAACAAAAATATCTAGCATTGATCTAACAGAGAGGCCATGACATCAACTTCTGAAGAATCAGAAAACCTCTGCTGAAGGGAGATACAGGTTGGTTGTTTTTTTTTGTTTTTTTTTTTAAGACTATTGCATCGGCAAGAGCATTTGAACTAGCTCCCTGCTAGGGTTCTTACATTTATTCCAGCATGCGAGGAGATAGCTCGGCAGGGGAAGGGGAACACAGGAATTTCCCCTGGCTTTCAGCAGACATGGCTGCACACATGCTTTGTTCTCTTGAATTCTTTTACGGTGTGACAAAAATCTTGTTGCCATCAATACAAGGGCTGGGGAGACAGGTCACACGAAATTGCACCAAGCTGGTTCCACATGTTATTTTTAGCCTTGTCTGTCATCTTAGAGAGGCTGTGTGTCGGAGACAAGCCCGCTGCAGAGGACAGAGGTAGCTCTTTAAATAAACTCTCCTACAAAGACTAGGACAGGCTGTAATTCTTGTAGCAGGCAGCAACATTTTCTCTTTTCATCAAAAAAAAAGTTTGTGTGGGGAAAAAACCAGAACGGAGACGCAGAGTCTTCTGGGGTCTGTATGGAAGCAGAACTTGCACTGGGGACAGGGGCTCTCCCCACAGCTGGGAGGTGCAATGACATCATGTAAGCAGGGGACAGTCCCACAGACAGGGCTGGCTGTCACGTCCAGCACCACCAGAAAAACAAGATTTCTTTTGGTGGCCAGGAGGGATGGGTGTTCAAGGCTTTGACTTCCTCTGCTCCTGGGACACAAGTTCCCAAACTCTTCTGTCAGCAGAGTGCAGACAGCTTTTGGCTTTCCCTGGGGTACCTGGAAGCTCTTCACTGCTGCAGCAGATTTGTGTCCTCTGCATGGACAGCGAACAAACTACTCAAATGCTCCAAATTCTGAGGCTCTCAGTGGAAGCTTACTGCATTTCTGCATGCCACTTCACCCCCTGCTGAAAGCACAGTTTGTTTCTAACAACCTGCTCAGCCTATTGCTCCCACAGTATCTGCTCCAGGCACATCAGGCCCACACAGCTGCTTCACAAGTACCCTCCGGCCACCCTACAATTACAACAGGTCTTCGCCACCCACCATGTCCCAGAAGGAAACAATCCCACCCTTCTCCAAAAGCCTTGTAAACAGGAGCAACAGCAAAACCTGCACCTAAACCAGAAGTATGTGGATCAGACGATCTTCAGAGAATTATGTAGAAATGATTGTTTTAAAAAACCAAAAGGGTCACAGGGGCACATATCCCTGAAAGAGACACCTGAAACAGAAATAACCAACCACATCCCATAGTCCAAGAGAGGTTGGCAGTAAGCTGCAGAGAGCCACAACCCTTTGCAGTTAAGATATATATCAGGGAGTACCCCGAAGAGCAAGAGCTGCCTACATGTACTTATTTGAAGACTACAGCTACTTAAAGGGTGAGATTTTAACCCTACATAATGCAAACGGAGACAGTGTAATGCACTGAAGGGAACTGTGAAGGGTCAGCATAGAAAACATCAAAATAAGCAGGTCAAATGCTGGAGAGGATCGGTAAAGAAGTTACTAATAGGAGATAAATCCATTTGACAGAGCTGCCTGTAAAAAGATGTCTTTTTGAGAGGAATATAAAGCTTCTGTTACTAGCAATGCTAAATGAAAGAAAAACAGATAATGAAAGCTGAAGCACTGGGAGCAGTGCTTTGGTGTGGTACTTACCCTCTCTTTGTAGTAGAAGGAGCTAATGGAGACTTGCTCCTTCTCGCTGCGTGTCGGGCTCCCACTGTACAAACGCAGGTTGCCCGGAGTCTCAGTGCGGATCTTCATGGGAGTAATGAGGCCACTGTGGTATGCTGATAAAGCTGACAGAGACCTGGAAAAAAGGGAATACACTTTAAGGGGCTCTTCCCACCAAAACGTCCCGCAGGCTCACACTGACATCTCCACTAACCCAAGCTGCCAGCAATGGTGCCACTGTCTCGACAGAAGTCTTTGCTGAGGCCCAGTGGTGTAAGGGCTCAGGCTCTCTCCATTGAGGGAACAGCTAACACTAGAGGGGAGTAGCTCCAGTGTAGGACCTGGTATTTTCCTGCTTTCCTGCCCATGACAGCAGCACATCTCAAACACCACACAGGGCACTCACCTGGGTGTGGGCTCCATCGGGGACACGGCACGGTGCATGGTCATGGGTCTTGTGAAATACACCAGGTACCCTGAAGAGACAGCACGTGGCATAAAGATCATGCAACAAGGAGTAGATTACCCAGGGGTGGTTCAACTTGAATGACCAGATTTCCCCGTGTATCAGAGGCAGGGGGCTGGGTTCTTATCCACTACCCTTAGTGATTTTAAACTAAAAGCAGACAACCACATTCTCTCAACCCAAATCCACTCCCTGCAAACCCACTACAAAGCACGGGGTTTTGAGATGTTTCTCTCAAAACCATGATTTCAAGTGGCTTACAGTTGTTAGAGAAAACACAGGAAAAGAAAATGAGCAAATGCATGCTGATGTTTTACTCTCCACCAGAACTTGCCAAGCACTGTTACTCCAGAGGTAAGTGAGGCGATGTTTGGCAATGCAGGGAAACCACTGCAGCTTGTGCAACTCTCTTCTTCAACAGGAGAGCCCCAGTCATCTGAGGACAACTCAAAAGCACTCTCTCACAAGCCTTACCTCATTTCTTAGTATCTCAAGTGTCTTCAGCCACCTACTCTTGCAAGAATTTCAGGACTTAGCAGGTTTCACTGAGCCTATTCAATGCAGTATTATTCTGTTTAACTTTTGCTTGGGAATTTGGTGAGGCCTGTATGGAAAGTAGCTTTCAAAATGTGCTCAAACTGGAATGCAGTCAGGTCCACAGAAGGCATGTGTGCATCTTAAACAGCTCAGTGAAAACTTAACAGCTCTTACTCAGATCTTAACCTGGTTTTTAATGATCTTGACCCTGTACAAGCTCTCCTGGAAACCTGGGTGTGATTGTAACCCATCTCCCAATTAGGAGAAGTTTCTTAATGACCTTGGGAAAGTTATTTTGGACAACAGAAAGAGTGTACAATGAGAAAAGGCTGGCTAGTAACATGAATATGGTTTCAGCAAGGGGTAAATTCAACCCCAAATCGCAGGAATTTTGTGAAGACTGACTGCCAGAATACACCCAGTAATGTGATGATGGTAGGAGAGAACTAGGCAAGGAAAACAGCTATTCCCAGTGTTCTATAAAAAGAGATCTGTCAGTGCCTCTGGCATGCCACAAGCCAAAGGTTATCTCTTCAGCTAGTCCTGCATTTCCAAATCCTAAAGCCCCGCATGGAACACCAACTGCAAACAACTGCTAACCAGTCTCATCTATAAATTTACCACAGTGTCACTACTTTAACACCATTCCTGACTCCTTGCATGGCAGTGACCAAAGCCTCATCTTGTTCAGACGCAAGTGTTCCCCAAAACACTTAAAAGTTTTTTAAAGACCATTCCCCGGGTATCTGTTTTAATGGATCAGTGACAGGGCTGACCTGCACCACAGAACCTGGCTCCAGAGGTCCGTGGAAATGGGATGTTAGAGTCCTGGTAGGAGCCATAGGCATTGGAGACCCGGGCGAACGTGGGCAAGGGGGGTGTTACGGAGTTGGACAAAGCGTAGGGGTTGCTGGATGTGCTGTCCTCTTGGTTCTGAAACAGAAGTTACCCAAGGTCACACTCCTGCTGCCACAGGAGAGAAATCCAGCCGGAGCACTGGACATGGCAGTGCCAAGCAGCCTCACAGGAGGTGCTCATCCTTTGAGCCAGAGCAGACCAAGCTCAGAGCACAGTTACTGCTTCAACTGCAAAGGCACTTGCAGGCACATTTGCCTTTGATGAAAAAGCTTCTCTGGCTTCTTGGCCAGAGATTTCTATCCCACTACAACCATGCTGAAATGCAGAGCTTAACTTGGGGAGAAACAGGAGGAAACTATACAGAAAATCTGACCTTCAGACTCTGGATATGACTCTCAAGACAGCAAGCTGAGCTGAACATGATACCTCAACAGTGCACAAAATCTTCTTGAGTGGAAATACCACACAACTGTGGGGCGTCAAATGCAGGCTGGGAGCCTTCAAGTGAGGAAGGCAGGTGGTGTAAATTACTGGGGGACCTCAGGCCTATCCATACGAATTTTGGCAGAAATCTGCATTTATTTGGCTAAAGAATAACTTTGGTCTAAAGGAATTCTTTGAAAGCAGTGGTGCCTTGAGTCATCAGATTTCCATACAGCAGAGAAAGTTCCCACTCTTACAATATTGCTGCTGAAACCAAGGAGAATTAAGCCTTTATATACAAAAAAAAAATCCCAGCCCTTTATTTGTGATGAATAAACAAAACCTCTCAGAAAAGAACCTGAGGAGACTCTCCAATCTTTTCCTGAATGCTAAAAACACCCACTTCAGTACACTTCACCCACAAAGTGAAAACATACACACAAAGACCTAATACCTGACACTGGGATGCTGAGTAGGTATCACAGATCTCTCAGTTGAGAGCAGAGTGTGGTTTGGATTTATCTGCAGTATCATCCCTATAAAACCTCAGCACAAGGCTGCAGAAAAAAACCAGATTTTCACAGTTCGGGGTTTTTTTTTCAGGGAAGAAAACAAAAACCCTACAATAAGACTAGCAGGATCTTTGACTAAAACTGAGGAGGTAAAGACATCTGCCACTACCTTTCAGACAAGAATGAATTCATCAACCACCTGAAGCCTCTTATCTTCTCTCACAGATGACAACCACACCCTGGCAGTCAGTGAAATATATTCTGAGCTGGGAAGCTACCATGCACCACCAAGATGCTCCAATCTCCAGTCACTCCTGGTAACCTGGATATCAGAGTTCCCTGAGCAGCAAACCTTCAGGGCCTCATTTGTGGAAAACAAAACACAGATATCTAATGATCCGCCCAGCTCTCTTCAACATTAACCAGAAGAGCTCACACAAACGTAAGGGCCAGTCACAGGGGTCTATTTACACATCTAACGAGGCCAGACTGTCACTGCAGAGTCAGAAGTGTGGAGCATGGGAAAAGACAACAAACTAGGGCAGAGAGCCCACGCAGCTCTCCATACCACGACAGACTCCAGCCAGGACACCAGCTGACGCAGGCAAGGCTCCAGGCAGCTCTGGTTCCGCTTCACTTTCTGCAGGGAAGTGTCTTTCAGTATCTGGAATACACACAAGATGCAACTTGAACCATGGTTACCTCCACACTTTGCCCACATCCTTTTTGTCTGCAGGGCAGTTTAGATGCCAGGATGTGAACAGGCCATCCCCTAATCCCCCAACAGACATCCCCTAACATCCACTGGAGCCACTAGTGTGCTGTCTGCTCTGAGGAATGGCTCTGTGTTTTGATCAGAGCACCAAAGTTCATCTAGCAGCACACTGAGCCAGGATTTAGGCTTCAACATTACTGTGGCCCATATGTTTCATACCAATTTGTGGCAAACTGGATCAGTTCTTTTCAGGAAGTAACCCTAACTGATCCATCAGTGTGTTGCTGGGGGAAGGATTTCATTAGCAATAGGATTTGCTACACCAGATGATCAAACACCTGGTCTGAATTAGCAGGGCCTGTGTAAAAAGAAAATCTCATTTTTAAAGCAGCTTGTGTAGTAGAGCAGGAAGCAACATCCCAGCTCAAAAATAGTATCATTCTGCAGCTGGATGCTTAGCTGGTCATTTTGTCTATTATTGGGTTGAGGGCAACTGCATGAGAAGGATGTTAGGGATCCTCAGGCAATACACATCACACTGGAACACAGCAGCAATGAAGAAGCAGTGGAAAAAGGCAAATACTGGGCTGCAACATCAACAAAAACCTCATCCTATGGGCTTCACAATTTATCAGTTCAGCATGACCAGTGGTATGTCTTCAGCAAGGTCTGATGTTTGGTTATGTCAGGAAAATCCAGACATCAAGTAGCCATCATTTGTACATTTATAAAGACACTCTATACTTCTCACACACCTTGAGCAGCTTTGCCTTCATGGAAGCTGTGATGGAGGTTGGGTTGATGAACTGGAAGGACGGTGCAGCATTATTGGGATACTGGACAGGGAACATCACCAGCATCCTGACTCTGTGATTGCCGCAGTGCACCGACACCGTACAGCTGCGACTCACTGCATCCATCTGTGAGGAAAAGCAATTGCTCTCTAGTTAGATCTCCCAGTACTTTTAAACTTATAGTGGCTTAAATTCATGCTGAGGGACTGATTCCTCTGCACATAAGACGAAATCATGCTGTTCTCAAGGGCAGGGAACACAGTGACAGCAAAGACAGGCAGATGGGGACGGACTTGGCTCACACCAGCAGACCAACATTCCAGAATCCCAGCATCTGGAGACCATGGCCAGCCCACATAGCACCAAGAAAGGGGCTCCCAACAGCCACTGCACCCCAGCCCACTTCATCTGGCCATGGAGAGCTCCAGGCCCAGTGCAGCAGTAACAGGCACCTTCTAAAATCCTGCACCACTGTCTCAGAAAACTACATCTGGATCATGCCATGAGCTGTGAAACCACAGGGGTGCGGAAAGGAGGCAGGCAGGTGCCTCAAGCCTCCCAGCCCAGTTCACTGCTGTGCCTCCAGCCAGCTTCCAAGCACAGAGGAGAGTTTGGAGTGCAAGGGAGAGGCCAAAACTGAGGGACAGAGTTCATGATAGGGAGTGCTCAGCAGATGGGATTCAGAACCAGTTGAAATGAGATCAACTGCACGGAACAAGTCACCTTCCACTCTGCAGTCTAGGCAGAGAGGAAAACACCATCCAGCCTTCTCAAGATCAGCCAGTGCACTTACTGTGCTGAAACATTTCTCTCACACCAGCGTCTGGGATTATCCTCTTTCTTAGTACCCCTGGTCAAGAGGATCTCTACAGCTCAAAATAAAACTTGTTTACAGACACCAGTCACTGCAGCAAAGAAGGTTCCTCTCTACAGGCTCCAATAAGCCAGCCTGCCCACATCCCCTCCTAACAAGCCAGCAAAAGGAAACAGTGTACCTCCACATTGACATTTCGGATCTGCACGTTGATCAGTGAAAACTCCTGCTGGAGCGTTTGAGGCAGCCCCAGTTGGTCTGTTTTCTTTCCCACCAGGGGGTCATTCAGGAAATCTTCTTTTAAGGCTGACAGGAAAGACGGAAAACAGGTTGAGACAAGCTGTAACAGGCAGGGTTTTTCACATGATCTCACGAGGCAGCCAAGACAGCAGGTTTTCCTCTGCTCTTCTGACACATGGAGGTAGGAGTTTTACCTGGCAAAGATTTGTCAGCTGGAGGGTGTCAGCTGTTGTTTAGAGGCAAGTTTCTGATCCTTCTCTTCAAAAAACCAAATGGGTCTGCACACAGGGTTCCCAGGAAGGTTACAGAACCTGCCTGTACTCTGTACAGTCCTAAATGGTCCTTCTCTTCTCATGTGAGACCCTTTTTCCTCCCTACACAGTGCTGCCAGAGTCACAATCGGCTGAAGTGGAGCGTCTCAGTTCAGCAGGAAAGAACTGCAGCCAAAGCAGTCTCCAGGAGGAGCTCTGGTCTTTGGGACTAACACTCCACCGCTCCTGACTTTCAGGGAAAGCTTCCAAAGCATAACAACGCTTTGGGAGAGAGGAGGGACTATTTCTGATGCTAATAGAAGCTTAATTCATTTGTAGCAGCCATTTGCATTTAATGTTGCAAGGCACTCTACTGCTTTAACAGCCTTTACAGACTCATCAAAATACTGGGTCTAACTCTCCAGTTCCAACAGTTTTCAGGAGGACAACAACCCCTGAAGGCCAGAACACATTTAAACAGCCAGACAAGCACTGCAGGACACAAAGAATTATGGTTAAGATAACAAACTTCACCGAGTTTCAGCAGAATTGGTCTCTGCCTGTGGTAGTGCCTGGCTTTTGCCTCGTTTCTTCCTATGTACCTCCACTGGGGCATTCTGCTGTGGGACCACTTCTTAAGAAGGCCAAATATATTTTTTTATGATGGTTCCAATAACAGAAGGGAAGTCCTGATTTTTCAGCTGTCATTCTCACACTTACAATATCACGTTGCACAGACTATTCCTAGCAAAAAAAAAAAAANTGAAAAGAAATGCAAAAAGTTGACCTTTTACAGGCATTTGCCTAGAAGTTACTGACTTTGCTGCTGGGACAAATATCTGGTATTACCACTGCCCAATGGGTTGCAGGATTTGGATAGGTAGGATGCTTAGCCAATCATTCTTGTTTGCAATTTTATTACAACACTTAGATATATTCCAGAAAAGGGAGCTGAAAAGGAGATTAAAGAAGATCAGTGGCTCTCAGGGAAGATAATTATTTCTAGCTCAAGACACCACATAGCTTACTGAAAGGCCATATCTGAGGTTCCCAGCATGAGCAGTACCCTCCCTTTGTCTTCTCTTCCCATTCCCTTCCAATTAGTTTTTAATCCTCCAAAGCCACGCGTTTGTATGGATTCCTAAAGCTCCTGTGTAAGCAGCAGCGAGAGCTGTGCAGCGAAGGCACAGCTGGGGCTCTCTCATTCACCTGCAGAGCCCTGTTCCCTTCAAAGATCCCCCAAAGTGCTTTACTAATATAACATGGAGGCTTTGTCTGCAGCTGAAATGCAGCCACCCCCAGGGTGAAACATCAACAGTCCACAATAGCTTTTTGGCTAGAAAGAACTGAAATTCCTACCTAGGGATTTACTTGTACATTAATCCTGCAGTCGTGTTATTTGCAGCAAAATCTACCCTACTACAGAAAACCCATATTCATTCCCTTTGGCCACAAGGAAAACCATACGAGTTTGAACCAAAGAAGAAACCACACAGAAACCAGACCCACACAGAAACCTTATGGCATGTATGGATGTGCCTGATCAGGGACAGTGGAAGAGTTAACTCTCTCCAGTGGAAAAAAGAGAGGTCAGGCAGATGGAATGAGAATGCTCCCAGCTGGAGAAAGAGAGGTTGTGCTGCCCCAGAAGTGCTGCTCAGGAGGAGCACAGGTAGGTGGGTTTTTTCTATCATCTTACAAAACCCTGGCATAGACAGAAGTTTGGATGCCTTTCAGAAACTTTTTCTGTTGTCACACAGTACAGGAGGCAGAAAGGAACTTCACTGGCAATTGCTGAGCAGGAAACTTCCAGTTAGGAAGAGATGCTTTCACTAGGGGACCTCACAACTGCTCCTTTAGTCAAAGGACAGACATTAGACCACTTTCTCCCCTTCTCTGCAGTTTAATGTCAAGCCAAAGGAGAATCAAATCACTTCCCCATAAACCCATCACATGGGGATCCATTGTGGCACGGCTACAACACAGAAAGGAGCAGGGAATTAAAACCCAAACGGACATAAAGGCATTGCTGCACCCAATTCTTCTTCCTTAGTGCAGCTGTAGAAATCTATTTAAATACCTTTTTTCCATGCACATCACCACCATGTGATGCTATAAACTCTTCTATTCTGGTACTTACACTGTTCAAACACTAACCATGAATGTTTAACCTGGCCAGAGTCTTAACCACACAAACCCTCCTTTGTCTTCCTTCCTTGCATGCCTTCTTTTGTCCCTGTAGGGACAATCAAATACTTTCTGTCGAAGTCTCTCCCATCCACCCCTCAGTATCTCAGAAGCCAGAGACACTATCTCTCCTGCTCTGCTCTGCCACCTCTCATCAACACATGACCAAAAATTCATGACCTGTCTCTGTATCTACTGGTGAAGACACCAGCAAACACCCCCTGGTTAGATCAGTTCACACAGTGACCCCAGCAGAAGTGTTTAGGTACCAGGTGTGATGTAAGCAGCTTGTGTCAGAGACCTTACTCACACACTCCCTCTTCTGTAGGCTCATCTCTTGGCTTAAACTAATCTATCTTCTTAAAAGGCAGAACTTAGTTCTGATTGCCTTACTTTTGGCAACAAGCCACAATTACAACCTAAAGAGAATGCAATTCAATTAAAATCATGACAAGGAAGAGCTTAATTTTACAGCTAGAATCATTGTGTTAGAAGAGAAAACACTTGGGAAGACCATCCTGAGGTACCCTAGTGTTTTTCCTCCTCCCTGCTGAGGAATCCATTAACCTTTGAAACAACAGCAGGTTGTGCTCTGCCTATGATGTTTTCTTATGCCAAGATATATCTTCTTCCCAACACAAAGATGCTGGTGTTTGAGGTTCCACAAGCCATCACTTCTCACCTTCCTCATCCCCATGTCCAGAGTTATGCTGGGGCTCTGTGTCCTGAGGGTGAAGGGTCTTGTCTGGCTCTGGCAGATGAGAAATCCCATCGATGAGGTCCTCGACTCCATCCAGGATATCATTAGCGCAGAGCTGAAAAGAACAAACACACCCACATGCTGCACAACAGAATCCAAGCTGTGGGAAGAGCCACCACTAAACAACTCACTTCTCCAGACAGATGGATTTGCAAGGTAGGTCTGTCCACGCAACAGTCATGACTAAGACTGCATTGTTCCTGTGACAAGGACAGGTGATCTTCCGATTTCCAGCACCCTCAGACAGCCTGGCCAAATCTCCTGCTCACTTAAAAAGCCACTTAATTGACAGGGCCAGTCTAAGTAATAGAGGTTTGCCTTTAGTCAAAATTAAAACGGATATGACTTTATTTCCTTGAATTAATTTGTTAAAACTAGTTTAATTTTTTAGATCAAATTTAATAGTAGCACGCTTTCTGGATTTGATATTTACACTCCAGTAGGATCTAGAGACCCAGGTACGTACTTGGGGCCCTACTGTTCTAGGTCCTGTATCAAAATGAGACTGTAAAACCCTGGATTTTAAGTTCAGCACAGGAAAACTGGGAAGATGAAGGGAAGAGAAAGGATAAGGGTGTGATGTAGCAAATTGCAGCATTGGTCACCAGCAACATGCCATCATGTGTGTAGGTTGATCCAGACAAAGACAAGGACAAAAGAGTGAGAGCCAGTAGAGGAAAAATAAAGGCTCTGACATGAATGAACAATTGATTTAAAGACAGGAAAGAAATCAAATGTTCACAAATATGTCAGGTAGGAGTAAAGGGTCACTTTTCACAGAGAAAGTTTGTTACAGACCTGCAGGACTCCTGCAGGATCTGTGCTGGGACACATGCTTCTCAACATATTCATTAAAAACCTGGAATAGGAGGTGAATAGCGACATGACCAGGTTTGCTGATGCCACCAAGTTTTACAGGGCAGTAACAAGTGTGGCTGACGGCAAACAATCACAGAAGGATCTTAACAGAGTAACTGTATTAAACTGAAAGATGAACTTTGGCTCAGATAAATATAAAGCAACACACATTGGGAAAAAATGGCAAGTTCAAGCTGAGGGAACAAGATGTAGAAGCCAGACTAAGCCGATGATTTAATGGAATTATGCCAAACAATTTAAAAACTAAACTGAGTACTGAGGATTCTTTGGAAAGAACAAAGCTCAGATCCCCATCCCCAAAGGTACACAGTAGAACTGAAAAAGGGTCGTGAAAGGCAAAAGGACAATCAAAGTTCCAGTACAAAGGATGAATTAAATCAAGACCTTTTGACTTAAAAAAGGAGGCAGCTGAGAAGGGGTATGATGGAGGGCTACAGAATCATCAGTAGCACAGAGAATATGGCTCATTTCATCTTCAATGGCATGAAATTAGGTGGCAAAATAAACAAATGAGCTGGTTTTCCACACCACATGCAGAAAAGCCATGAAACTCCTTGTTGCTACAATGTTTAAGGTGACAAAAATTTATACAGGTCCAAGAAAAGACAACAAATCTATGGAAGTGAAACTCATCAAGCTCTATCAAATACAAAGATGCCAGACTCAATGAGCCTCTAAGTTGCAAACTGCAGGAGGCTGACAGGGCATTTGAGAGAAACATCACTCCATGCCTGCCTCGTTCTTATCCCCTCCCAAGACATTAGCTGAAGATGTGACAGGGCCATGTGGCTCACTGTGGCCATATGAACCTCTGGTATGAGCCAGCACAGCTGTTCTAGTAACTGCATCAGAATCTGTAACTGCTGCAGATCCACACACTCACATGGCCCACCCCAGGCTTACAGGCAATGGACACCAGGGGAGGTAGAGGAGGGCACAGTCCCTACATTTACCTGGCACCTAAACTGCCAAGTATTACAGCCTTGCAACCATGGACATGGCATTTGAGAGGCAATGCAGGCAGTAACTGCCCTCCATCTTCCCCAAAAGAACTTCTGCACCTAATGTTAGACATCAAAGCAGCCTTGCAAATCCACAGAAACTTTTGAGACACAGGCTCAAAAGAGAAGGTCCATCACAGGTCTCCTTGGGGATATTTTTGGTTTGGAGCAGAAGAGGAAAGTGAAGCAGCAGCTGGCCTCCGAGTCTGCAGCTCTAGAGTATCAGAGGAGTGACTGGGAGTGCAAGGAAGGGGAGGTGAATCCAGCCTGTAAGAAAACTGGCCACAGTTCAAGAGCCAGAGTGTTCACGTACCCTCTGCAGCTGAGAGTCAATCCGCCACATCCGCAGGGTCTGATCCCGGGACCACGTAACCAGCTGGTAATCTTTAGAGCCTAAAGAGGACAGAAACAATCAGAGACCCCACTGGAAAGCAGAGACTATCTCAGCCCTGTGTTTAGTGTAAACAGACTCAAACAAGCCAGCAGGCACATCTAGTGGATAAGGCACTAAACTGAAAGGCAGAGCAAGTCCTTTTCTGCTTGGAATTGACCCAGGTACATCAGCCTTTGTGCCTCTCCACACCACAGTTACCACATCCCTAAAGAGGCTGTGATTTACAAGCCAAAAACACAAAGTACAATGAATGTGACACAAGTTTTTCAACCAGGAATGAACAAGACCCACAACAATATTTATTTAAATAGAAGAAATAGTAAAGTAAATGTTTCTCAACTATAACTTGAAGTGAAAATATCTTTTAGTTCATCAAATCTGTTTCAAAAGGTAGATGTTTTAAAACATTTCTAAGCTAAGAGAAAGTGGTTCTGCCCTTCCTCTTTTGACTTCTGAAAGAGTTGGATGATGCCAAGTTCAGGTTGTAAGGAAATAGATCTAACCACACACTATCTATCAACAGGCAGAGGTACACAGACCTATTTATGTCCACGGTTAGGTCTTGTGATACAGTTTTAAGTTTCCCTTGTCAAACAGCTGCTATGCTTAGGAATTTGCTGCTGCACAGCTGCTTCCTACACCCCTCTGCTGAGGCATAGGGGCTGTCTAAATACAGCACAACGGACTCTGAGGAAGGAAATTTGTGCTATCTCGGTTGTCTCCACACTGAAGCAGACTTAGAATGTTTGTATGACTGATTCATGTTGCTTGAGACAAGCAAGACATCCAGTCTAGGGTACATATCTACTAACTCAGCTAAGAAAACCAACTGTAGCTCAAGCCTGCTTCAATGTTCATTCACAAACTGTCTTAGACTGTGCCTCCAGATCCTAACACAGCTCTCCATTGCTCTCCTCTTTTTGAAAGAGGAAAATCAAGGTATGGAGAAGGAGGTGATGTAACTGAATGGCCCCAGCAGCTGGTGGCAGAGGGCTGGACCAGCACTTTTACACAGCACTGCAAAGCTGTAGCACAAGTGACACCAAAGCCAGATATGCACATTCTGTCAGTGGCAGCTGAGGTGCTGGAAACAAAGCTGTGCTCTGTGTGGTTATGCAACCTCTGGTATGGAATCTCCTATTCTTAGCTGCTTACACTAGAAAATTTAGTCAGGACTGAACTCTAATAGAAGACTCTCTACCTCATGTTATTCCTCCCTTGCCTTGGCCAGCACACAAATAAGGTGAGCTTGGTGGGTCTGCAGTCTGGGATATGCTAGAGGCTGCTGAGCCAGGCTATGATATGAGGGGTTAACTGGTTAGCCTGCAGCTCTGAGCAGGGGCACAGTGCCTGCACTCATGCACCTATCTAATAGTCTGCACAATTTATTCTGAAAGATTCATTTAGAAAGAGACTCCCAGGAGAGTGGAAGCAATGAGAGTCACCACTGACCCACCCAGCATTTGGTAGATTCGCTTTGTTAGCATGGAAACAAGGCAGTGCTTCTGTGGGCACTGCCATAAAACCAGTACAGAACAGCTGTAGTTTAAGGGGGGCAGTGGGGGGCAGGAAGGTGAGCAGGAGCTACTCCAAGGAAAGGCAGGAGTCAAACAGCAACAGCATTGCAACGAGGAGCCAGGTCTTCACACCCCTGGTTAGCTGACAGCCACAGTGCAGGGAAGAGAGAACATTCAGCCCCGAACTCACCTTCTTTCTGCTTCCTCCACTGAAACTCCAGCACCACATCATCATGTCCCACGAAAGTGTGGACAGGCGTGTTCAGGTCAAAGACATTCCAGAGGAGGAGACTGTTTTCCCGACGGAGTTGGGGGACCATCACTGTCACCAGCCCATTGCTGAAAGGCTTGAGAGAAACACCCTTCCAGTTAGCCAGGGAGAGTTATGTTCCCATGCTGCTATCATCATACTCTCATTTTTCCCTTTTCCCACCAACATGAATGCAAAGGTTTTAAATGAGCTCAGCACAAAACAGAATCAGGCCAAAACCTGGGAAGGTCCAAGGCAATCGCTGTGCAAAAACACTGCGTTTCAAGGGGTAAGATGTAGTACACTGAGATACTCAATGCAACTCACTTAAGATGAATAACTTCTTTCTGCTGCTTCCTCACTTTTCAGCTGTGAGGCTGGAGGGATTTCACCACTGACTTTTCACTGGGATCCTTACTGCAATCTGCCTGGAGCTGCAAGAACTGCTGCCTGGGGACTGAGCCCCAGCAGCTCCTCAGGGTCACAGTGCTCAGAGGAACATGGAACTACACCCCTTGCTGTCAGGACAGGGAAAGGGGATCAAAGATTCAAGGCACAGCACTGGCTTCAGGCCACATTCAGATCTCTGGGGAAGAAAACAGCTATGACTGATTTTAAGAGCCTTAGCTTCACATGGGTGGGTGCTTGCTCACTCCTTCTCCTGAATGCCCCCACTGTGGATGCTGCTTTTCTGGCATTTTAGGCACCAAGAGGGATTTTTAAAATCAACTTAATAATGTCCACAAGTAGAACTGGTGAGAAACCCTTTGGCAGTTCTTTATTTAATGTCTCTGTGTGCATTCTTCTCCGAGCACAAGTGGGAGCTGGTGGGAGTTTCTCACTCACCGTGTATCTTGCCTTCCAGACAGGAACCTGGCAGGGAAGGATATTGAGGTATTTCCGAGGCTGACGGTAATCCCAGAACTTAAAAAAAAACAAACCAAGAGAAGGGCAAGCAAAGGCAGGAGTTAGCTGGCTATACTTTCAGGCTGTAGTTTTCCATGTGGCTTGCAGATAGAACAGACCAAAAAGCATGCCAGGGTGCCCACAGCATCATTAGTAATCCCATTCATTAACAGCAGAGACAGCCCCAAAGGACAAATACCAAGCTATCAGCATCTGGCAGCATCCCTTAGAAAATGACTGACTTGGGGTCATATTCACAGTGATCATAGCTTGAGTAATTAGAGCAGGGAGACAGGCAGCCTGCTTGGGCTTTCAGAGCTACAAGGTACCCTGCAGGCTGCCAGTCAATGTGCCAGTCCAGGCTGGAGGCAGGCCCACCCTGCTGTTACTGCTAATTTTCTAATGAAGAATCTAACCTTTTGCTTTGTTAGAATACACATCAATTGCATTTGCCTCAGAGCTTAGCTCAGTGTGAATGAACTCTATTTGGCTGACATACAAAGCACGCTATTTCCCCTCAAGTAAGAGGCCCTGCACAGCAGTGCTTGTGGCAGTCCCTTATTGATAATCCTGTTCAATATGAGTTTGGGAACTCCAGGGAGTTTGGAGACTCCAATGTCTCCCCTCAAGTTGCTATAATCAGTTTGAGGCTGGCAACACTGCATTTCAAGAAAAAGGCTCTTCTGGCATTTGTGGTCTGTTCCTTTCTGGCAAGCAACAGGCAGAGGCAGTTGTTTTCAGCTTCACTACTGCCCTAACCACCACAGATATGTGGCAAACATGTGCACCCATTCTTCAATGACCTCTCGGCCTGTTCTGAAAGTGCAGTCCTGGCTCAACACACCAGGTGGCCAGAAACCAAAAAATAAAGATCCAGATCTTGCCAATGGCAAAGCACTCCCCAAAACTTCAGCAGCAGCAGAAGGGGATCTGCTCCACCATCCTTCCACCTCCCTAGCAGGAATTGCAGAAGCAACACTTACCCTGACAGAGTTGTCCTGGCTGGAAGTGGCCAGTGTATACTCATTGTCAGGATGCCAGTCCAGACCGTGGATTTTGGAGAGATGAGCTGCCAAATACTCCACTGCAGTGCTGGGTTTCTGCAAGGAGAGACATTGTCCTTCTCAGCACAGGTCTCCTGAAATTTGGTCTAGTTCTTTGGCATAAAAAGAGACACTTTAACAAGGGCAAGACAGTTAGAACAACCACCCCTGCTGGGGAACGGCAAATAGCTCAGCAAAAGTAGTTTTGGAAAAAGAAGAAGAAAAAATCCCTGCCAGCAGTGGCAAATTCCAGTCACCAAGTGCAGCCCTAAACCATACTTCATACTCAGTTAAACAGCTAAGTACTACGAGATCAAAAGGAAAATGTTAATGGGCACAGTTTCTGAGGAAGGAAGCTACCTACATAGTCTCTTCAGGCTCTTGGACTCCCAATTCCCTCTAGTTTAAACTGACCCACAAGAGAGATTTGGGATAAAGTAGTACATTTCCTCAGTATTTATCTGCCACCAGAGGACTATCTGTATTGGGTAGGTGGGAATATGTACAGACTGCTCAAAAAGCCCTCAGCTTACCCTTTTGTCCCATATTCGGACATCCCCATCGTGGCTTGTTGCTAAACAGTTGGCGTTTTTCTTGTTCCATTTCACCTGGGAAGCTCCAGCTGCAGCACAAACAGAGCAGGCCAAAACAAGCAATTAAAGAGAAAACAGCACAGGAGTCCCAAGGCCTGGGCCTAGAGCTGCTCTTAGCCCAGGAAAGGCAGTTCAGAGGAAGGATATCCCAGAAGCCATCGTGAAGGACGGCATGAAAATTATTAACACCTGATTCCTCAGTGCATCATTTGTATCCTCAGGACAGCAAAGCAAGTGTTCCAGCTGCATGCCTAGAGATCTTTATCACATCTTCTAGCCAGGGGCTGTACCTGCTTAAAATACTCATGTCCATTAGCTCCGATGAAGCAGCTTCCTCCAGACCAGAAATGTAGGTTCATCACCTCCTTCCAAAATCCCCTCTCTTTTTATTCAAGTTACTTCCAGGTGCTTAGGGCCTGTTTCATCTCCCCACCACCCTCCATACTATCAGCTGCTATACAGGCAACTAATGCTCTTGATCTATGATTAAAATACAGGTGTAGGAGAAGGCTGATTTG
Source organism: Machaerirhynchus nigripectus (assembly GCA_013397975.1). NCBI lineage: Eukaryota > Metazoa > Chordata > Aves > Passeriformes > Dicruridae > Machaerirhynchus > Machaerirhynchus nigripectus. The sequence goes on from VZRQ01000533.1 coordinate 212,507, forward strand.
CAGGTGACCTTGGGCGTGGCCAGCTGGAGGTGGACTCACTGGGTGGACCAGAAGGTCCATCTGTCAAAGTACACCACAGAAGTTAAAGACATCAATGACAGTGTAAAGAAACTGGATGATGGTCCAGATGTAACTTATATGTGGTACCATGAGGGACTCAAGTCAAATCAGAAGATGGGTGGTTATTTCTAATAAAAAAGAAAGCACAGCTTCAGTTAATGTGGATTATTCAGATATTGTAAGCAAAATGCATCTGCTCACCCTTATTCTGCCAGTATTTTCAAATCTTTTGAGCTATCAGAAAGGTGAGATCCATGAGAAAGCTAAACAGATCTCAGGCTGCTGCTATTCCCCACCTCCACTACCCACCTCCTGCTGCATGGTGAGCAGATTCATCCTGACAACGTGGCAAAAAGCTATTCTGGGGGATAAAAAGCTGCAAATAGACTGCCAGTTGATTGATTTGATCCACTCACTGAAGGGTACACAAACGTCTGGACCAGCATTAAACAGCATCAGGCACAGGAGGAAGGAAGGAAGCAAGGAAGCTTTCTGGGGAGCAGGCTGCTGGGCTGGCTCAGCTGTGAAACCTCACCCTAGACACCAGAACCGACCACTGCTTCTCTCTGACTCAGTAGGGTTTTTGCATTTCTGTGACAGAGAGGTTTGTTGTCTGGGAGGGGAATGGAAGCTGCTGCAGATGTGTAGCCTAGGGAGATGTAAGCAGCAGAGCATGAGAGTTACACATTGTGAGGATTGCTCCAGTTCTGGGGACAGTAACTCAGGGAAAGGACGTTTTGCTCATCATCCAGGCCCAGTCCCAGCTCCAGCCGGTGAGGACGGACACGCAGCGCCTGCCAGCGGGTGGTATTGCAGGGGCTGGACACCCTGCCAGCAGCCAGGACAAGAGCCTTTCCAGAGCAAGCACAGCCCAAAGACAGCACCTTGCGTGCTCCTTGCATGTTGCAGGTGCCCCAGGGAAGTGGATACAGCCAGCTGCTGTACCCACCCCTCAGTGAGCAAGGGGACAGGCTGGCACAGTGCTGCCTGGGGTGTGGTTTAGTTCCTCAACTGATTCAATCAAACATAAAAGGAGGTGAGGAAATTACAGACAGGCAGCCCAGGATAAACAGTGCAGCAGGGTGATGAAGCACAGAGGAAGCTCCATGTGGCTGTTCACCAATGCCAGGGCAGCAAGTCCAAGGACCATAACTGCCCTCCATGCCTGGGAACCTCCAGGGGCTCCACATCTCTTCCGAATTCTGCTTCTCTAAAAGGAGTTGTGAATTGGAGCCTCTCAGGCTGCACCTACACAGGACAATCACACATGGTGGCACTTCTGTACTTTGCCATGCCTGGCCTTGGAGCATGAAGGGAGGGAGGAGTAACAGTAGGGGCATGCAACAATAACGTTGTTTATTGCCTACATCACACAGGTCAGACTTACCAACTGCGGAGAGTGAGACCGTGGGCTTCCTGGTGTCTCTGAAATACAATGTGGCCACTGTGAGTACACACAGCAGAATCCAGCCTTCCCAGTGAGCTCCCTACTATTCCAGCACTAATGTTATTGCTGCCTTGGGACCTAATGTACCTTCTGCTTACCAAAATACACCAGCATTAAATGGAATAAAGGTAATCAGCTGGAGGACAACAGCCATCCTGGAAGTGTTCAAGGCCAGGCTGGATGGGGCTTGGAGCAACCTGGTCTATTAGAAGGTACCCCTGCACTTGGCAGAGGGATGGAACTAGATCTTTAAGCTCCCTTCCAACCCAAACTGTTCTATGATCCTTGCCACCACAAGCAGCAGGAAGTTTAGGACAGAGGACAGAGCTGGACAGGACTAGAGAGAGGAGAAACATACACAAAGTGCGGCATATTGCAACTGAGTAGGCGAGGAAACAGGGCTCACAAATTGTTGCTGCAGAAAGCAACAAAACCACCTTTCCAAGGAGGATTAAAGGAACAAAGAGAGCTGTGGAAACACTCGACAAAAGTCACTGATGCGTTTGTCGAGCCTTTGCAGATCCTGATTGAAAGCAGATGGAGCAGTTACTACAGAGCAAAAACTTCATGTCTAGCATATAATAACAAAATTAGTAGGAAATCAGCCCAGCTGTGTGCAGACCAAATTCTGTCTACAAACCAAATTCCACAGCAGCAGGAACCAGCGTGGCACCACGACAACTCCGAGCAGCCAGGGCATAGATCAAGGCAATAATTTACTTCCTGGCCTGGCTCCTCAGGAATTCACCTGCTCTTTAATGAAAAGTGCCAGTGAAAATAAGGAATATTGTCTCCAGCTTTTTCTGTTTGCTGAAAAGCAGAACATTTTCCGGAATGGACTGCACCTCTTCCTCTAAGAATTTCTGCCTAATCAAAAAGTTATTTTGTATGAAAAATTAAGTGGAGAACTTCCAGCTGCCCTTACTGCAGGGCTACTTCCCCAGAGTGTCATTAGAGACAGTCACTTCAGCAGGATGTTAATTTGCTGGAGGCCAGCAGCGCCAGGACCTCAGTGCCACAGCAAACTCAGAGCCTTTCCTAGCACAAGTGGGATGTAGAGGCTTTCAGAGACTGCCTAAGGAAACATCTCTGGGCAAGCGATACAGTCAGACACAAAACAATGGAAGGGCACAACAGAGTTAAAGGAGGACTTCTGGTAACAACCTTCAGAGATCTCTATTTTTTCTGCTTGGTGATAAAATAGCATCACAGGAAAACAACCAGCAATTATTGTATCTCTATGTCTTTTAATTACACATTAATAATATATTGTCATTCTGAAGCACCATTTAACCAAGGATCTAAGTGCTTGCTCATACGAGCTAAGCAAGCCTCCGGGTAGCCTGGTGCAGTGGGGTTATATAATTATCCTCCTATTATAACTGAGCAAGGGAGGCAGAGAAGAACAAAGTGATTTGCTGGGGGTCATAAAGAGTTATTGTACAGCCAGCAAGAGAACCCAGCAGTCCCAGTGCCAGCCCCTTGCTTCTCAGGTGTAAAATATGGGGCTTAAATTTGGACATATAGTTGGAAATATCTGCTGAAAATACTCATGGCAGAAAGCAGCACCAGGAAACAAGGGAAGGTACAAACAGGAAAACCTTCCTGAATACCATTGTCAGTCTTCCCACCACAGAGGGAGAACCAGCAACAATCACTGAATTTAGTAGAAAATGGCTACAGGATCATGAAATGGTGCTCATTAATTCAGCTAAAAAAACCCAACAGGTTGAGGAACACCCTCGGGCTCCAAGAAAAGCCTGCACGGAAATACCTGAAGTGGGTAGGGAGTGAGGCCAGACAGTTGTAGCTTAACTGTACCACTCTACTGCCCGTCACTGACTCTGAACTGGCCTGAAAATCAGGGTGCAGAAGTCATCTTGGAGACAATGGGAAGTAGCTGAAGCCTCTGCAAGCACAGCTGAAGAGCGACACCCATCAGGGCATGCTTTGCCCTGCAAGCTGATAATTATGGAAAGGAGTCCAGTGATTTCCCCAAAATGCAGAAACATAGTGATTCTTACTTGATGTCCCAGATGTAGATGTATGTGTCCACAGAACTGGTGACCAGTAGGTCTGGCTCAAACACTGCCCAGTCCAGGTCACTGCAAATGCAAAATCATAGTAGATGAGTAAAAAAAAACACACACAGAGTTTGCATCAACTTCTCACAAGCTGCCAGTACATTTTCCAACAAATTCACAGCAACTCCATGACATCTACTGAAACTTTTTAAGTAAAAAGCAAGATCTTAATAATTCCTCTAGGTAAATTCCAAGAAGCAATGAAATGCTTCTAAGTAAATTCCAGTGAAGCATCCTCCTAGCCCTGAACTTTACAGCTCCCATGTGTGTGCTCTTTCCCCTCCAGGCAAAGGGACACTGTCTCAAAGAGTTCTCAGTAACCAACCGCACATCCTTGGCATCTACCCCTCACTCTGGGATGCCTCCCTGTCGGGTACACCAAGTGCACCTGGGACACAAACACCCTCCAGTCAGCCCAAACAACTGTCATTTCATGGGCTGCAAATACTTTCCACAGTCAGAAGCTTGAGTAAAAACAGTCCTTCAACCACATTTCCAACCCAGTATTGAAACACAACCTTAAAACCTGAGGCAAACACCTCCGCTGCACCATTTTAACACTCTCTAAACTTGCTCTTTGGGATTACCTGCCTTAATTAAGCTGCTATCACACAGAAACACAGCTGGGATTCAGTTTAATAAACATGCTGCTATCTGTCTCCCAGATGATGGCTGCTGCTCTTTACAAGGACAGCAGCCTAAGGCAACAACACGCAAGCCATCAAGGGCTAAGGTGATATACTGGGGGAGCCATGAGAGGGTGAGCCGCTTCACACATGACATCATCACCAAATGGGAAGGCAGTCCAGTCTAGAGAAGTGAGTAAAAACAGGCTCAGAGCAGTGCCTGAGGGGGCCAGGACTGAAACATTCAGCTTCTATGAAACAATGCATCATTTTCCACTCAGCAGCCCACAGCTTTGCTTGTTCCTCACCTGATCACACGTGTGTGTCCTTGCAGAGATGTGCAGACTTCCCCATTACCTTCCTTCCACTTATACAGGTCAACGCGCTGGTTGCTCTGCAATTAGATGGAAGAAAAGAGAGACAGTCTCAGGCCAACAAGGTAGGACAGGGATCTCTGTGTTATGCCCAGATTCCCTTCACTTTGAACAACCTCAGTTAACAATGAGTCACGCTGTGATTAGCAAAGTCCTTGCCCAAAGCAGGAGAGCAAAGATGAAATACAGGCTGCAAGGACTTTCACAAGCTTACCCTTTAATTACACCCACTTAAAATTGGAGATAAACTAGAATGGGAGAAAAAAAAGCCACACCGCAAAATGTTTCCACAAAATTATGTTCTCAGCACCTTTATTTCCTAACAACATGCTGTAACTGCAGGCAACAGGCAGACAAATTCTCTCTGCAGGAATACCCTGCCAGTCTGTTAAGATTCACAACTGGAGTTTTTGGTGAGGGGGATGATGGATTACCACCGGTCGTCCTCAGCTCTCTCTCAATTCCCTTCTGGGACAATCAGGGCCATTGCCAAACACAAACAATACAGTCTAATGGCTTCAAGGTCACCTCCTCCAGTGTACTCCCTCCATCCTTGCCAGCCCAGGACAAAAGCTTTAAGTCTTTATCACTAACTATAAAAAACATAGGCAAACCAGATGTATCAATGACAACATTACTTAGGGTTCCTTCACTCATTCCAGGAACAAATCCTTGCCCAAGTGCAGCCACACACGAAGTTACTTGAAACTAGTTATTGTGCTGCAAATTCATGGTCTGTCTCAAACAAGGGTCACTTCAGGCCAGGCCAACTCTAATCCTTCTGGGGCAGGAATTAACTTTGTGGGTGCATAGAGTGCCAAGCACAGTGGATCAAGACTAGAAATTCATGCTGATTTTGCAAAACCAGAAAGAACACAACCTTAAAATGTTATTTTCATTAGCCCCTTGTTTTCAGACTTTTAGGTAGCAGAGGGAAAATATAAGAGACTTCACAGAAAGTCACAGTTGCTGAGGTTGGAAAAGATGTCTAAGATCACTGAGTCCAACTGTTNCCAAAGCTGCTTCATGTGAATTTCAACTTAGATAGATAAAACATTACAGCCTCCTCTGAAATGGAAGGTCTCGTCCCAGCTCAGCAATAATATATGGCATTTCTTTAACTGCTCACAGCAGGGCTGCACAAGAGCTTAGGGCAAAAAAAACCTCTTTTCATGTTTCTCATTGACAGAAGGATTTAAGGGGTAGAGTGAAATCAGTCAATGAGATTTACCCAGTATTCCAGAGACAAGATACAAGATAACAATCACCAGAGAGAGGCCTCCCAACAGCAGCATTTTCTAAAAAACTGTGATTTTCCTAAGTAGCAGTATTCACTTCCAACAATTTCATCACCCCCTCGTTCAAGAATCTGTGGCCACACGAAAGAAAAAACAAGTATCTAGGATTGAAAACAACAGCATTTCTGAAACAACAGCTTAGAAGTCCCCAGAAACATGCATGAGCCAGAGGGCAGACACAGCCAAGCACAGCAAAAGGATTTGCTCCAGCTCTTCTGGAAAGAAGCTAAATACAAGAAGAGATTCCCCTCTGCCTGCACCACTTCCAATTGAAGGACTGCAAACCAGGTGAGGCTGCTGGCAAACAGGATGGCAGCCTTTGACACTCCTTTTCTATCCACAGGGATGCAGAGGGATAAGACCCTTGGGCTGTCTACAACACAGTGAAATGGCTGGAAACGTGGTGGTTTTGACCCAAACTGATCTCATCTTGGGGATTCCTCAACCATTGTGTGTGTCAGCAACTATGTTCAAATCCCCAGAGCATCGTAGCATCTTTGTTTACAAACAGAAGCAGCAAGGTTTAATGCCAGCTACACCTGGTTTCAGTCTGAAACAAGATGGGTTCCTGTGTTAACTCAGAGCAGCAAGAGGCAGGAGTGTTCAGATGGGCCAGATGGGCACAGCTCCCCTTTGCAGTAGGGTCCTGCTCAGATCAGCATGAACTCATCACTGGATATTGTGTTCAGAGTGTGTTTGAAAAGATGCTTTCCCGCTCCACTTGTGGCCTGCCCAGTGCATTTCCTTACTTGGTTTTGATTTCCACAGACTGCACCCAGAAGTGGCACTGAAGGACACATTTTTGCCAGTTTGACTAACTGTCCACTCAGAGGCAGACTGCTGCTGAAGGCATCTTTAAGATGTCAGTCATGTGCCAGAGCTGGGAAGAGACAGGCTGGGGAATGTCAGAGAGCAAACAGGCAGAGGCTCCCAGCTGACAGCACCAGTCCACCTTTAAAACTGCCTTTAATCAAAATCATAGCCAATCCAGGAAGTAAAAGGAATAAAAATCCTAAGAAATCACCTTCAACTAGGTGTTTTCTCAAAAAAATAGATGAAATCTCTCCATCCCCAGCTAGTCCAGGACTCTCAGACTATAAAAGCAGACACAACACAGCAGAAAAGGCAGCTCACCCTGAAACAGCCTGCACCTGGTGGGTGGCAATTGCCACGGTGCTGTGGGTGACAGCTGAGAGTTCCACCAGCAGAGCTCGGGGCTCTGGGTGAACAAGCTGCAAAGCATGACAGACCAAGTACAGAGCAGAGCCAAAAACTGCACTCAGTCTTACACAGCCATTACTGCCTCTTCAGCCCAACCCACTGCCACATGGAACTCCTCACTGATCCAGTCCATGCCCAGCTGCAAACCCCAATTGTTACAGTGCTGAGGCAGTACTGACCTGTGCTATTTACAGGCTGCCGGGTGCACCACAGCTGAGCAGCAAGGCAGGGAGGTGAAAACAAAAAAGCACAGAGCAAGACATTCAAGAAGTGCACAAATCTCAGAACGGAAATCAGAAAGAGAGCACTTCCCTTCAGAAAGAGAGCACTTCCCTCCAGAAAAGGACCGTTTTGATGCTTGATTTATTTGCCAAAGTGTTTTGTAAATGACACGCAAGCAAAACTAGATTCAATCCTGACTGCCCAATAACTGAAAGCCATCAAGCCAAACACCTCGCTGGCAGTAAATCAGAGTTAGGCCTTGATCTTGCAATGTGACTCGCAGAAGCATGTCTGTGCCAGCTCCACACAGCCTTCCAGCTCTGCAGAGGCTCACCCATGAAACAAGGACCAGGGAAGATGATGAGTTACAGCTTTTAAATGAGTGAACTTACCGAAGCTGCAAAGTAATAGGCGTAGCTGTCGTGGGGGTTCCACTGCACCGCCCCAATGTCCCACTTGCTCTGCCGGGAGATCTTTCGATGACCCTCGTTTGGTGCATCCAGGTTGACGATGTAGAGGAAACGGCGGCTGCAAGACACACAGACACAAAGGGGCTGCACCTCACAGGACTGAGCTCAAAACCCCAAATTCACATGGAGCTCACAGCCTTGTGTCTACAGGCACAAGAATCAAAGAAGAGAAGCATTTCACAAGACAAGTGAAAACCCTGTTCCTGAAAATTCTACATTTGACTACATACTTCAAAATTGATTTAAAAAAACCCCCACAACCCCTCAACAAAGACAAGACATAGTGAAAGTAGACAGGATCTGCAAATGTAACAGATAGCTTACACCACAGGAAAACCCAGATAACTTGGATACAAAAGGAAGTGCTGGAAAATGGTGCAAACACATTCAAATAGGCTTTGCTGGCCTAATGCTGCTGCAGCAGCAGAGTCTAAGTGGCACAGGCCTGGGAGCGCAATGCAACAGCTTCAGCCTGAATAGGTTGCTCTGAGCAAGAGTTAATGAGCCCTGACGAAGATGATTCTACGTGGGTGCTCCTTTCCATACCAGTCTGAGGGCTTGGTTCCACCGACAGTACAAGAACACCTGCACTGAGCTGATGCTCAGCTGCAGCAGCATGTTAATGTGGGTGGACACAGTCCTGCACAGATTTTGTTCCATTACTCACCTGAGCTAACTCTATATGCAGCAGAAATAATTCTCCATGATGGCAAACCTGAGCTCATACATCCTGCTGGATGTGGCCAACTCCCCACAAAGCAAGGTATCCTGTGTTATTCATCTTAAAAGCAAGAGAAACTGCCCAGAAATAATTGTGAGCCAGCTGAACCCTATGGAAGACCGGCATCAAAACATATTAAACCCTATATAAGTAACCACACCAGCATCATCTTTCAGCTGCATAGTGACCATACAGCTGCTCTGAGCACTGGCCATTCCTCCTGTTATTCCTGTGCAGAGCTGCCAGACTAAGGGTTTACATGGAAGCAAGCACCTCTCTGAGTTGTACCAAAGGACTTGGTTCCTTGAAGGCTGACCAAAGATCAGCTACACTCACATGATTCTGAAATGAACATCCTAATTGGCATGGCAATTGTGTCACTGAGAGACAGACAGGAATAGCTGTTAGTACTGAAAGGCAGGAGCTGGAAAGGCCCTGCCAGGCTGGTTGAAGACTTGCCCTGGAGGTGGATACGTAAGACCAAGCTCTCCTGGAAGCTTGAGCAACTTGGGAGTCTGTGGCACCTGCTGCTCTTTGTGAGTATCATCCCACAATGAACCAGCAGAGAAGCAGGTCAGAGAGCCCCATGGGCATATTTGGGGCAAATTTTTTTAGAAAATAATCTGATCTGTATTTCAACACAATCCAATAGTACTTCATGAAGCTCCACCTCCCATATGGGGATTTGGGAAGGAATCTACCAGGAACGCCACACCAGTATTTTACTGTGCTCTTGTTGCTGTCTCTCCACTCTGTATCCCATTGGGAACATAACCCAGAATCAGTTTTATTAAGCCTTGAACAGAATTCAGCTTCACCTTTCTGAAACAATCCATCAACCCTTCAGTTGAGGTCAGCCTGAAGGTTGCTGGTCTGGCTTGTGGAAATGACTGTCACACACTTCTAACAGGGACTGTCACACTCACCCCGAGAGTACAGCTCGCTGTCCCAGGCAATCCACTGACATCGCAGTTGCCTGTTAGAGAGAAACACAGAACAAAACTAAATAATACCTGTCAGGTCAGCTGCTCAGTCAAACACACAGCTTTAGGGAGGAGTTCAGGAAAGTAACATCCCCTTAAAGTAGCACAGAGGGGCAATGGGGTGTAGTGGTTGATTTTGGGATGCAGGACAGCACACAGAAAACATCTTTGTTAGCATAAATTGAAGACAAGACCTGGCAGACAACATTATGAGCACTAAGACCTTGCTTCCTTCTCCCCACTATGGCAATCACAGCTGCAGCCTTTCAATCAGCAATCTCTAATAATCTGTATTAATCAGCCTCTGCTCCTGCTCAGGAACTTTCTCAGTCTCTCTCTTTTATTGCAGGGCCAGATTTAATTATATATGTACTGGGAGACAGACATGCAACCATTTGTGTATGGCTGGTCTCCAAAAATGAGAGATGGCCAAGAGGCATCAGAATTTACTTTGGTGTTGCTTGTAAAGAAGGCTATGAGGTAACTTAAAGACCTTTAGGAAAAAAAAATTTTAAAAAAGGACTGTTTGGATACTGTCTCCCCCTCTTTTTGTGCAGAATGAACTGGCTGATCAGCTTGTTTATATGCCAAGAGAATAAAGGAAAATTTTACTTGGAAAGCTGAACAGTTCAGCCCATAAACATAGATGCGACTTCAATAGAGTTTTGAGCATTCACAGTACAAAATCAGAATATGCCCCACATTCTTCACACTAACTGCTGTCATCTTCAAAGCCGCCTCTCTGAAGACTCAGGATGTATCTCCTGCTGCTGTTCAGGATTTTAAGTGCTCTCAGCGTGGATGTAACAAGACTTCAGGATGTCCCACAGTTACTACTTACAAGCATCACTAAAACCTGACAGACAATACAGAAATCCCACTCCATTTCAGTCAGATCTGATAGTAAAATAACCATCACAAATTCTGAGCTTTTTCAGCCAGGGCCCGTCCCCTCCTTGCAAATACCCCAAGTAAGGGGAAAACAGCATCACGGACCCCTTCTTCTCCAGGGACCACACAGCAAATAGCTACAGTTGCCTGCAGAGTTTCAGCTCATGGTAAACCAAGCCCAGTTTCACCACTTTTACTGTTCCAGGAATAACCCCGTTTCATTACTTTTTCCTAGGCAGCAAATCCAATCTTCTGGCAAGGTTTCCCTAGTCCTAAAGCTAACACTGTAAATAAGCAGCTAGTTTTAAGAACTCTAAATGAGAAACAATTCCAGCTTTTAGACTCCATAGCACCTTGCAAAACACACAACAAAACCCACAGAAAAAGTATTTTACTAAATCTATAAAAAACCAAACCAACAAACAAAACAAACAAACAGAAGAAAGAACTTCTCCCAGATGTTACACATTTTTCTTCTGAGAAATTAAAATGAGGCTCACTAAAGCCATTACAGTAACCAGAGCTTTCTCATGTGATGAAGAGCTAGTCAGGAGACGTATTTCATACAGTTGGGACCATCTTTCCTCAAGATAGAAAAAAAACATGTCAATTTAAAGTGATTGATAATTTTATATACAAGTTTATTTTTTCTGGTGTTGGCACTAGGATCTCATAAATCCTTACAAACTGTTTTCAATAATGAAGACTGGTAATCTGTTTTTCTCCAAGCACCAAACACCATCAAACATAATGAACAATCAAAATGAAGCAAAAAGTTTCACGTGTCAGGCTGCTACTCTGATGGGTCAAAAATTCAGTTGTTTTACAGAAACAAACAGTTCCCTAAGATACAAGGGTCTTATCTAGGCACAGGAAAAACACTGAACAGCTGCCATTTAATGTGCTTGGTATATTGACATGTCAGTCTTCACAGCACAACCTTCCAGAAGGGGGGAGTTGAAACTGAACAAACCAACCTGAAAGCAGTTTTTATCCTAAAACAACACTGTAGATAGCTAGAACTGCTGTTCATGAATAACAATGACATGAGTAAGCACAGTAGGAGCACTGCACATTTGAGAACCTGCTCTGAGCCCACAGCCCAGGCAGCATCTTCTCAGACTTCAAGCATCTACTTTGGCATTTCACTTGATTTCTGCTAGGCAAGCCAAGAAAAATTCCTTTTCATGTCTGAACTTTCATTAGTTTTCAATTTAGCTTCATTCTCTCCACCTGAGAGGCAACAGACCAAGCCAATTTGACATGGCTATGCTGTTTTTCAAGAGCTGCAAACCCTTAACAAGCAATACCAGTTCCCTGCAAACCTAACCTCCCATCTACACACTGAGTTGCTACAAATGGTTCCATTTCAGCACTGGGTGAGTCTTACTCTCCTTTTGATAGTGCCAACAGCCCAAGAAGAGCCTGTGGGTCTCATCTAAATCAGAAGAGTACAAAGACTGCCACCTCTGTCAGCTTGTACAGAAAAATGACACCTCTAGGTAACACTGGCCCCAAAACACACAGCGATTTTCTGAAGTGTTACAGGTTGGGTGCTGTAGCTTTCTTTTTCATGACACACTCCAGCATGGTGAACAAAGTGCTTCCAGAAGTGTACTGGCTATAAATGTAGCAGCTGCCCACTCTTTTGACTCTTGTTTCCATTTAGGTTGTTTTTGGGGTAGGGATTTTGGACACAGTGTGGCCTAAACGCAGAGCTCAAAGCCTGCTACTGGATGATTTCAACCAAGGTGCTCCAATTTCTCAAGCTCGGGTTTCCCACCTGCAAAAATGTTCCTGCAGACTCCTAAAAAAAAAAAGCTCAGATACAAACATATAGTTTAGCCTGAAGCAGCAGTCTGGCAGCCCCAGCCACAGCAGTTCTCTGGTTTCATACTGGAGAGCAGACAGGTCAGAACAGCTCCAGAAAGATCACAGCAGAGTACAGCATGGTGACCAAAACCCCCGTGTCCACCCTCTGCCAAGGCTTGTGCCAGTGCAGAAGTGACACTGAAACAAACTGCTGCAGCAGGGGATGGCAACACCTGTCCCTTCTGCTCCCACACACCAGTCATTATGAGTAGGCAATAAAGTCGTGAGGCCTCCTACCTCCTGAGCCAGATACAATGTGAATCTGTGATGTAGGAAGATGTACCCTCGTATCTCATTACTGGTTTCCTGAGGGCAAATCCTCAGTAGCAGACGAGGCTGCTTTAATGCTTCTGGGAGAAAAACTGATACAAAGCTTTTGAGGTATAAAAGTGAAAAGCCTTGTTGAGCTTGCAGAGGGTAGGCTGGATGTAGTACACAGGATTCAATGCCTCTGTTTGCAATGGTGAAGCTGTTACTGCTCAAGCACAAGAGGATAAACGAGATGAGAGAGCTTCCAGACCTATTTTTTTTTAAGCTTTCTGTGTTTCCTGCTGAAGTAGTTCATAGTTCACCCACTGTATTTAGCTTTGTTAAGCAATTGCCAGCACCTTAAAAACCCCACGTTCCTTACAACAGACTCATGGAATCCCAGAATGGCTTGGGTTGGAAGGGACCTTAAAGATCATCTTGTTCCATGATCCTTGTCATGGGCAGGGATGCCTTCCACTAGGCCAGGTTGCTCCAAGCCCCATCCAGCCTAGCCATGAACACTTTGAAGGATGTAAGAACAACTTCTACGAAAGCATGTGAGCAAACTCTGAGGGGAGTTCTCCTACCACCATCAGCTTCAAAAGCAAAAGCTGACCTTTTTGCTATTCACAAAAAAATATAACCCACTTTTCATTTGAATCGAGCAACACTCAGTAATTTATTTGGCAGTGAGACAGTAGCTGTAATAGTCTCCGGGAAAACTGATGGAGCCATAGAATGGTTTGGGTTGGAAGAGATCTTAAAGCTCATCTCGTTCCAACCCCCTGCCATACAAAGACAGTTTTCTCTAGACCAGGTTACTTAGGGCCCCATCCACGCTGGCCTTGAGCACATCCAGCAGAAGGAAATGAGGAAAGACGTGTACGAAGTGGCAGTATCTTATATTAGGCCTGACAGTATATTAAGAAAAAAAAACAAACACACAAGACCTAATTAAGATTAGAAATTAAGTGCCCCGTAAATTAAGGCGTTATCTCCGCGCAAACGACTCCAGACCGCCTCAGCCCCGTCCATCGTCGGCGAAAGGCCCCGCGGGGCCGCCGAGCCCTCCCGGGCCGGGACCTCCCCNCTGTACTTGGACACAACGAGACCGCACGGCTTTGCGAGCTGGACCTGGCCATGGCAAGGCTCTTCCATGGAATCCCAGAATGGTTTCTGGGTTGGAAGAGACCTTAAAGCTCATCTCGTTCCAACCCCCTGCCATACAAAGACAGTTTTCTCTAGACCAGGTTATTTAGGGCCCCATCCACGCTGGCCTTGAGCACATCCAGCAGAAGGAAATTAAGAAAGACGTGTACGAAGTGGCAGTATCTTGTATTAGGCCTGACAGTATATTAAAAAAAAAAACCACGTAAGATCTAATTAAGATTAGAAATTAAGTGCCCCGTAAATTAAGGCGTTATCTCCGCGCAAACGACTCCAGACCGCCTCAGCCCCGTCCATCGTCGGCGAAAGGCCCCGCGGGGCCGCCGAGCCCTCCCGGGCCGGGACCTCCCCCCGCTCCGCTCGTAACGGGCCGGCCGGGGGCTGCCCCCGCGGCGCGGTGATGAGGCAGCCCCCGGGCCCCCCGACCTGGGCGTCGCGGAACTCCACCACCACATTCTCGCTGCTCCAGCGCGCCGCCATCTTGGGCCGCCCCGGCGGAGACCGCGCGGCACCTGCGCACTGTGGGGCGCCGTGCGGGTGCTGCTGGGAGATGTAGTCCCACCGCTCACTACCCCCCCACCCACCCCCGTCCCGGTGAACTGGGGCAGCGAGTCCCGTGGAGCCGCTGGGGGTCCCACGGCCTGAAGAGGGTTC
>VZRQ01000533.1:227808-251451 GCA_013397975.1 Machaerirhynchus nigripectus
CGGGCGGCGGGGGAGGCCGAGCGGGCCCCGGGCGGCGGCGGCGGCGGTCCGGGCTCCGACTCCACGTACGCCCATGGCAACGGTTTCCAGGAGACGGGAGGCGGTCACCATAGAGACGGGATGCTGTACCTGGGCGCCAGGGCCTCGCTGGCCGACGCGCTGCCCCTTCACATCGCACCGCGGTGGTTCAGCTCTCACAGCGGTGAGTGCCGGCTCCCCGGAGCCTTCCCCCGGCTTCCCCTCCCTCCGTGGGTGCCCGGGGGCGGCGGTGGGCGCGGTTCACCCGGGAAGGGGGAGCTGCCCCCCTCATGGACCCTCATCACCATCCCCTCCCCAGCACAGACGGGTGGGTGCGTGCTGGAGCTGGCATCTGTGTCAAGGTCAAGGGAGGAAGGGGCTGTGAAGGGAGGAGGCTTTCTAGAAGGGAGCTGTTTTGGCTCCGAGATGTGAAACAGTGGATGTGGCACCCCCACCCTATGCTCCTTGATGTGGGGGATAGTGGTCTTGAGGTCTTGAGCTACAGCAGCCTCAAGACCTTGGTTTTTGCAGACCAGAATGAGCACCTCGTGTCTCTTCTGAGGTGTTTGGGGGTTGCCAGTCAGGTATAGCAGTTCCCGACCTTAGAAACTGGGAAAGAGGCAGAGGAAGCCTTTGGAAGCAAGGTGTGGGGATTTTTTTTTCCCCTTTGTTTTGTCTGATAAAGGGCCAGGGAGAGGCCAAAGTGGGTTTTCTCTTTGAAGCCAGCTGGCAGTGTTGTGCTGAGGAGGAAGCAGAGGAGGAACTGCCTGCCTCTTTAACAGGGCCAGCTGGGCTCTCTTGCAGGAAACGTGTCAGGCTATGGGAAGGGGCAAGGTTACCCCCTTCACCCTCCTGGCTGGACTCTTCCATGTGTCCTGGTGTCTGGAGAGGAGCTCTGGCTGCGAGCAAGGCTGTGTCACTGACCTAGTTTTGGCTGGGTACAGGGAGCGAGGTGGGAGGTCCTCCCTTCCCCTCCTGGCTGGAGGGGAAGTAATTTCAGGGATGTCTCCTTGTGTTTCCTGGAATAGTCTGGGATTTCTCTCCCACCCGTCCCCCTTGCGAATGCTGTGTTCTCCTTGTGTGACGTGGTCTGGGAATTTCATAATATGCCTTGGGACAATGCCTTATTTTCAGGAAGGCTCGAAACTGAACCAGTGGATAAGAACAAAGTGCAAGAAGAGTCTCATGGGGCCCATTTTCCTACTTCTTAAAAAAAAAAAACAACTTGGGATTTTTTTCCCTGTGCCCAGTCTCCAGGGTCTGCTCTTCTCCATTCGATCGAAGCTGTAGGTCTTGTATTGCATCCTCAGTGGCAGAACGCCCCAGGTCTGATTCCTACTGATCCGGATAAGCCAGGTGCTTGCCATCCTTCCTGGCAGATGGAGAGGGCTGGCATGTGGCACTGGAGTTGAGACCAAGAGCTCCTGCAAACTTTCTTGCTCTGTGACCTTGCACAGACTGTGCGGCTGCTCTGCTTTCTAAACACAGAGAGAAATGAAGGCACAGCATCCTTCCAGGTATTCCACAAGCCTCTGTGGGAATGAGGGCCATGGGGACTTCTGCTGCGCCTGGTGCTGGAGTGAGGAGGGTCTCATTACAGAAACACCCTGCAGCTCACAACGGTTGGTCAGAGAGTATCAGTTATGTTTTAAACTGATGATAAAGCAATGCTAAGGGGCAAAAACCTGTTCAGAAAAATAAACCAGCTGCAAAATGGAGTAAGCTGTTTTTCAGCCACTTGAGTGAGTTAGTGCAGTGCTGCTGAGTTAAATACGGTGCCCTTGAAAGATTGCAGCGTGAGCTGTGGGAAGTGCTGCAAGAACTGGGTTTCTCTGGTGCCTCTTTTGGGGCCCTCTGAGAGCATTTGAGCTGAGCCAAAGCATGCGCGGGCAGCAGCGAGAGCTGTTCAGTCTGTGCCGAAGCCTCTCCCGGTGGTGGTTCTTCCTCATTGCTAATTAATAGCAAATGGAGTAGAGGATGCTTAAAAACCCTTCTGAAAACTTGTCAGAGCTCATTTAACTTTTGCACTCTTCCTCTCTTAGTGTAAGAAGTTAATGAAGGATTTGGAGACTGCAGGGAAGGGGGGAAGTAAGCCACCTCAAGATTGCTGAAATTCCTATTAATCTCCCGTTGCAGCTGGTTAACCTCCAGCAGGGCAGTCAGGAGCTACTCGCGTCTTCCCCCCTGCCTCCCCATCGACCTGCTCCTCTCGCGGTGCTGAGCCACTCCATTAGCCACTGGAAAGTGCTGAAGCAGCAGTGCTCTGGTAAATGGAGAGGAGCTTTGACATTGCTGCGCGTGACTGTCCCTGCTCCCTTTGAAGGATGACTCGAGGGTGGGGATGAGGGGACCCGCCGACGTGCCAAACCCACTCGGCACGAGGCATGCCTGGGGATCTCTGGGATCTGCCTGAGCTGCTGTACTACCAAGGAGAGGAGCCCCCCAAACTCTGTGGCTGACGGGGCTGGAGAGTGGATTCTTGCCTTGCCTGCCCCTTTCTGGAGACCTGGATGGTGCCATTCTCTGCATGTGGGGAAGGTTGCACTCAGGTTTTTCCGGGAGCACTTGTGTTTGGGAGATGAGCTGGGAGCTCAAAGTGCAGCCTGAGCTCTGTGGGGTCCTCAGTGGGACAGTGAGGAGCCCTGACTCGAGGGCAGTGATAAGGTGCCGTTGTTGCAGCAGCATGCCTGTGATAACGGGAGCACGCAGATAGTCTTGGTGCCTCGCCTCTCCCTGTATCTGCCATGCAGAGTTTCTGTGCCTCTCTGGCTGCTTCATGGCTCATCAGGCCCCTCAGCAGGGACCCTGAGGAGTGAGCTGGGGCAGGCTGAGCTCTCTTCCCTGGTTGGTGTCACTCCTTCCCCTCTTTGCAGCTGAAGGCCTTCAGAAGAGCTAGGTGTGCCTGGGGAGGAAGGGAGGAGGACTGTGCTGGGAAGCCTGTGCAGAGGGAGGTTGCAAAGTGGTCCCCAAGGCCACTGAATGCTGCAGCATCACTGTAAGGTGCTGTTCATGGGGTTGGTCAGTGAGAAGAGCCCACTGCTGAATCCCTCTGGGCTCCACTGGGGCTGCTGGGATGCCAGGAGGGGAGGAGCAGTTAGATACTGATGGCCTCTAGCCTGTCCCAGGATGAGGGCAGGAGAGCTGCTGCTCTTGTGAACAGTGAGGCCTACGTATATCTTCCAAATGTGGTGGGCAAGGAGCTGTGACCTTTATGGTGGAGCTTGTCCCTCCCTTTGAGTGGACAGCACCTCTGTGGGTGAGTCCTGTTTCCTGATGGGGATTTTCCCAGGCATGCCCAGCCTATACAAAAGCAATATAACTTCCAGCATCACCTGAAACTGCTCTGGGATTTTCTTGTCTGTGCAGGGTTTCTGAGATCCACTTCCTGGCCTCCATGAATGGAAAATGACACATCTTGCACAACTTTGGAGTTTGCCTGTAGCACTTGACCCTGCCTCTGTAGGTTTATGACTATTAGGACTTCCCAGTAAAGCCAAGGCCAGTGGGAAGAAGGGAGAAAAGGGAGATGTGTGATTTAATGCTGCATGTCTTCAGCTTTGTGTGGTTCTCTTAGTATCTCTCATGTAACTAGTCTTCATCAGAGGATCTAGGGGAGTTTGCAGAGGCTGTAAGTAGCTTAAAGTTTATCTGGAAATCCCACTCATCACCCAAAGCCCTTGAGTGTTTGAAGCTCTAATAAATCCATATCTCCTTGTCTGCTGGCTAGCCCTAGGAAATGCCTAGCTCATCCTCCTGTGCAGTACCACCAGGAATGTCACAGGCTTTCCATGCACTGACAAAGCAAGCTGTGTGTCCTGGATGCTGGTAGCACCAATGTCAGGAGGCCTTCTTTGCCAAATGAGCTGCTGGGTTCTCAGCCGCACTTTCCTGGGGCAGGAGGGCCCAGCATGGGGAAGATGGGAAGGTTTTTAGTGCAGGGATGGCAGCCAGCATGCTGGGCTGGGTCCTTCTCCAGACACAGAGAGCAAAAAAAGCTGGAAGTGCTCTTCAATCTGGCTGCAGAGTATGGGGTGGGAAAAAGGGGTTGTTAGTTGGAGGGTGAGCTGAAGATGTGTGAACACCTGTATTGGGCAGCCCCAGTCTCTGCAAGCTGGGAAGAGGCCTGTCTGTGGTGAACCCTTGCTGTGCTCCAACAGCTTTGAGTCCTGAGCTCTTTGTCACTGATACCTGGCAATCCTTGCTCCTCACATAAGTCCTGCCATTGCAGTCTCCACACCAGAACAAGAAGGCTGAATTCTAGCTTGCTAGTCAGAAAGCTGCTCTCAGCCCTGACTGTCCTGCTACCAACTTGTCACCAGTGTGTCCTGGCAGCCAACAAGGGCCCCCACTGTGTCCCATGGTGTATCAGGCACAGCGCTGCCAGCCAGTCAAGGGAGGTGATCGTCCTGCTCTGTACTGGTTTGGCTTCACCTCAAGTCTGGTGTGCAGATTTCGGTACCACAATACAAGAAGGATATAAAGCTGTTAGAGAGCATCCAGAGGAGGGACAGGAAGACAGTGAAGGGTCTAGAGGGGAAGCCATATGAGGAGCAGCTGAGGTCACTTGGCTTGTTCAGCCTGGAGAAGAGATTGAGGGCAGAGCTCATCATGGGCTGCAGCTTCCACAGGAGGGACAACAGAAGGACAGCACCAATCTCTGCTCTCTATGACCAGTGACAGGATCCAAGGGAAGCATCATGGAGCTGTGCTAAGGGAGGTTTGCATAGGATGTTAGGAAATGGTTTTTCACCCAAAGTGTGGTTGGGCACTGGATGACTCCCCCGGGAAGTGGCTGTAGCACCAAATCTGACAGAATTCAGAAAGTGTTTGGACACTTTCTCTGTGTCTCAGGCACACTGTGTGATTCTTGGGGTTGTCTGTTCAGGGCCAGGAGTTGGACTTGATGATCCTTGTGCTTCCCTTCCAACTGAATCTATGAAGTTTTCAACATGCAGACATCATATGTGCTTCCCTCCCCCCTTCCAGGAGCTAGGCCAGGGGAAGGGCACCCCAAGGTCTGCATGAACTTGCCATTCTAAATCTATTTTTGCTACTGGAAATTTCCGAAGATGACTGTCCTCAAACCATCTTTTTGTGCGTTTGTTGCTGGTTACTGTCTGGCAGCCGAATCAAGCACCTGCATCATTGCCAGGCCTGCGGATCACTTGGGAAGTGGGTGCAGGAACGGTCCTGATGACTCCCCACACTGGTGATGTTCAGCTGTTGGGCTCTCCAGGTCTGGAGGGGGTGCTTTTTTTCTACTTCTGCCTTCTCTAAGCCAGCTGCCAGGGCAGCATCCACCTGGGACAGGGGGAAGAGGCAGCAGCTACCTCAGAAGAGCAAAGTGCTGAACACCTGAAGACGGGAGACTCGAAGGCAGCTTTAATGCACACCAGAGCTGGAGATGAAGTTTAAGTGCGTCAACGTTGGCGTTGCGCGTGAGAAGCCGGCGGTGGCGGCAGTTATCTTCAGTCTCCGCAGCGAGAGCTAGCGCAGGCTGTCTCTGCGCTGCCTTGCCTCCCCAGTGCCCTCTGAAATCCCGACTGCTTTCCCCAGGAACGAGGCACTAATTGCTGTGCACATTAACTGGGCTCTCTCCTCCATAAACCTGTGCATAAATCAGCATAGAGTAGCTGGGTGCCCTCTCCCCCTTCTGCACATGTATCTTCCAGAGATGCTGAGAATGATGCTCTCGTGCTCCTGGGCTGACCCACTTCCCAGCCAGGATTGTCTTCCCAGCCCGTGACGTAAGTTTATCCCATGCTGGTTTGTTTTGCTGAGATGTTTGTTCCGGTGTCTGGAATAACCGTAAAGGCTTCTCTTATTTATTAATGTGCTATTAAGGCTCCCCTCTCTCTCTCTCGTTCACTGGCCGGAGGATCAATCAGATACAGACATCTTTGGTGGAGGAGCAGTATCAGGCTGGCGCCTGGCCAAGGCAGCCGCGCAGAGTCATGGGAAAATGCTGCTAAATGCTGAAAATTAATTTCAAGAGGAGCGCAGGGAGGGAGAAAAGCCCACTTTGGAGGAGGAGAAAAAAAAAAGGCTTTTTTTCCCCCCTCCGATGTAATCTCTCATGTGACAGATCAGACAGGCAGCAGAGGGCTCTTCAGATAAATTCCCTTTGCAGGGACCAGTCTTGCGGTGCCCCAAGCAAACGCTGGGCAACCACGAGGTACATTTTGTGGCATCTGCTGCTGGTACACCAAAACCCCAGATGTGCTGAGTACTTGCTTTTGAGTAAATGTGACCTGACTTTCTCCTGGTTCCCTTGAAAACTGAAATCATAAGGGCTTGGGAATGATGCACATGAGCAGCCAAGTGCTGTAAAGCAGCAGGCCCTGATGCAGAGTATTTTGCCCACCTACTTTGGCCTGGCTGTACACTGGGATACAACAAGCCTCCCTCTGTAGAGACACAAATTTTTTATTTCAGGTAGAGCAAAAAGTGGTTAAAGCTGGGCCTTAAATGTCTCCTCTGCACCAGTTCCACCACGCAGGTTCCAAATGCGGGTGAACCCACTGGGGCCTTGAATACGCCCCAGGGGTGCTCCTGCTGTTGCTTGCAGGTGCTGCCTGGCCAAATGCTTTCGCTTAGTGCTTTTTGATGGGAAGCTGTTGGAGGTGCAGCTTCAGGAAGCTCTGCTGCCTGAGGCCTCTTCTCATGCTGTTGCACAGCATTTCCCGTGGGCAGAGCCTGCCTGCTGGCAGGTTTCCTGCCCTGCTGGGCTGCAGGCAGGGGAGAGGAGTGCCTGTGGTGGGGAACAGGGGCTGCTTCTCCCTTGTCATGGTTTAACTTTCCAGCCTGCTGCAGATCTGTACAACCTGGGATTTGAGGAAGGTGGAAGGAGAGGCCAGGGAGGCAGCAGGCAGGTCTTCATGGCTGGTCTCTGTGCTGCTGGCATGAGGCTTGATACCTTGATGCTCCCTGCTGTGGTCCCTGTGCCTCCACACCACCAGGTTTGTGCCATGTGCAACCAGCGGAGCCTGAGCAGATGCATCACTCAGACCCAGCGCTGGGTCTGTGGGCAGCTGGAGGTGTTCCATCCAGGGTGTATTTTGCCAGTGGGGATGGTACCTTACCACTGGAGAGGCTGTACTGCACCTCTGAGGTGAAGCTGACTCTTCTCTCCCCTCCTTCCCTATAGACCAGAGCTGGCCAGCATCAGCACCAGGTTGACCATGGGACAGTTGTGGTGTCATGGGCTGAGTGAGCTTGGGAGATTTGTGACTCCCTGTTCTCATGCACACTCATGTAGCTGTGGGCCTCCCATCAGTGGCACGAAACTCGACTGTGTGCCTTGGAACGGTCTTGTGGAACTTTGGAGAGAAGCAGAGAGATGCTGTGGAAATATTTACCTTTTTGCTAGTTTTAGCAACCCTAGCAGAAATTTCCCAGGGTTGTATATTCCCAGTTAGCACCCTTGGTTCATTGAGTCTATGTCAAGTTACGGCCATAGTTCCTAAAAGACTGTCACCTGCCAGGCACAGAAGAGGGGCTGGGACAGATCCTGGTGAGGGAAGCACAGCAGCGCAGATGAAGAATGGAACTGAAAGCTGCTCAGAGCTGTTTCCTGGCCCAAGCAGGCAGGACGGCGTGACAACAGTGGGTATTTTTAGAGGCCAGCTGCCTGCAACACAAGAGGGGGAAAGCAGCAGTCAGGCAGGAGAACTAAGCGATGCTGACCCTGTCCCACATCCCTACCCAATATTTTATTTCATTCCAGGATGAGGCCAGTGACATTTCCATGTCCTCTGTGCCTCTTTGCCTGTTGCTGCCTCGAAAAACAGCTCTCTTTCTTCTCCCCCTGGCTTTCACCATGGCTGTGAGTTTCTCTGATCACAGCTCAGTGATTCGAGGGTGGTGCCGGGGGCTCCACTCTTCACATCCCGAATGGTTGCATTACAGCTTGGGGTGGTGGGCGTTTGGGGGATTGTTTTTTGGAGAAGTCTTTGTCACCAGTGAGGGGAAAACCTGCAGTTTCTCCTGCAGCCAGGGTAATTGCAGTAATTCATCTGGGAGCTCTTCCTACAAGGCGATGGAGCTGCACTTCATCAGAAGTGCTGCAGGGGAATTAGATCTACCTTTCAATCCATCCATCCAAGGCCTGTACATCTGTAGCTGGGGAAGAGGAGGGGGGGTTTGGCTGTAGGCAGATGGCTTAAATTACTGTCTGCAGGGAGGTCGAGTCAGTACGGGCTGAGATCAGTTTTGGGGCCAACCCTCTGTTAAGCTGGTGCTGAGCAGGACAGGCTGAGGCTGAGCACCCTGCCTTGGCTGCCTTGGCATTTCAGGTTATCCCCAGTCAGATTTTGGTGCTTTGAAACTACTGTCCGTCTGCTTATTTATTGCACCACTGATTCATAGCCCTTGAAGTCTGCTATTTTCCAAGATCTTACCCTTCCAAGGGGATTTTTAGATGCCTTTGATTTCCTTTTGCTCCCTGTAGACAGGTACAAAACAGGTGGCATCCTGCACCTAGTCCTGGGTGAATGTTTCATGGGAGGGTGCTGCTTCACAAGGCCCTGCCCAGCTCTGGAAGGAGGGTTATACTCTGCTCCTCTGGGTGTTGCCTTTTGTGATGGGAAAGAGAGAACTTCAAATACCACACCTGGGATTTTTGTCATCTGCAGCCCCACTGTGTCCTTCCTCAGAAGGAGCCCTTCTCATGGTGGAGGTTGGCACATGTTGAAGTGACGGGGCAGATACCTGGGCACATCCTGCCTGTGGCACAGTGTGTGGTCCCTCCTGCCTCCTCCAACAGGATCCAGCGTGGGCAGACCCTGCCGCTCGCCGAGGGGCTCATTCCTCTGAGACACCATGCTTTGTGTTTCGGAGGGCTCCCGGAGCTGCAGAAAGCTGGCTCTGTCTGCCAGCCGCCTCCATGCTGCAAAGGGTGCCGGGAAGCTCTGGAGTGGTGTATCCCCATCCTCAGCATAGATCTTCCCCCAAATCCCCAGCCTTTGGCTGTCAAAGGGGAGCTCATGCTGCCTGTCCGGGCAGCTTGAGAATCCCTCCCCTTCTGCACCATGTACAACAGAGAAGTGTGATCACCCCCCAGCTTTGCACCTGCTTTTTCCCCTTCCTGCTGTCCTGGTAGCCTGGGGCATTCGCTGGGTATCCCTCAGCAATCATAGTCCCTCCTGGGGAACAGGGAGATGCTCTGTGCCATGCAGCCCTTCCTACCACGTGAGGGGCAGGTGAGGTCAGGGCTTGCTCTGCAGCGTGCTCCTCGCTAGGTTTTTTTTTTTTTTCCATTGGTGGAAAAATTTCAGATTTTTTTCTGTCTTTTTGCAGAAACAACCAGTGTGACCTGGCCACAGGTGTTTCCCAGCCGTGCACTGTTTGTGGGTGCAGCTCCGTGTGCCTTTTATGCTCTGTTTGCTGCCCACTACGTAAAACTTGCCCCTTCTCTACCCCAAAAAGCATAGTGTCATCCTTTCCGCGGACCCCAGGGGTTAGGGGTGTTGCACTGATGAAAGCCAATTGCCTCAGTGATCCTGCCACCATGGCCCAGGCACAAAGAGACCCTCCACCATGCTGTTTGTGCAGTGCTGCTGTGGGATGCCTGGGGAAGAGGTGTCCCAGGAGCTGGTTGGGATCACTTCCTGGCAGGAAGAGGTATGTGGGTGCAATCAGTGCTTGGCCATACTCCCAGCACCACAAAGCCAGGGCATGTCATCATGTGCCTCTGGAATGTCCCATCATCCTCCCAAGAGATCCTCTGAAGCTGAGGCATGATGGAGCCTCGGCAGCATCAAAGCACAAGTTTTCTGCTTTGGAAAAAGCCAGCGGTCAGGAAGCAGATCATCCCATGAGGTCAGATCCGGCTGTTTTTGGGAGTGGCTCAGGCCAGGCTTTTGTGTTTCAACCTTTCCAAAAGCGGGAATTCCTCTGGCAGCTCCGCAGTGCTGGAGCCTGGCAGTGGGGACTCCGTGGGTGCCTCCCCAGCGGATGTCTTAGTCAGAAGTGACTCACCCCACCAGTCCCCTCGTGACGTTGCCTTGCTGCTCCCTCCCAGCCCTTGCAAGCCAAAGTGTCACACTCCCTTTCTGCTCTGATTTCCAAATGGCTGCGTCCCACTGTGCTGCCCGTGGATCCCCTGCGCTCCTTCATTTCAGCACCTGGGACCCCCTCATTACCCTGCTGGCTCTGTGCATCTTGCAGATGATTGCTGCCCACAGCACTGCTTTGGCTGGGCCTCCTCCTTCCTACAAGAAATACGTGGGAGGAAAAAAACAGGCATGCAGGCAAACCCTTTGGAAATTCCCAGGTGTGCTTGCAGGATTGTTGTCCTCTCAGGGCAGTGAATTTGAAAACCTGAGCATCCCTTGAGAGGTGTGGAGGCAGCACCAGAGCATCCCTGCAGTTCTCCTGAGCCATGAGATGGCCCCAGACCTGTTTTGTGACTAGCAGGAGCCCTGCATGAGCTTGTAACTTGGTAAATCTGAGCCCTGCAGCCTGACAGCAGGAGTTGGAGGTGTTAATGCTTTTGCTGGGCCATCACCCAGGACCCCTCTGCTTAACTTTGCTCTTCTCTGGGATGCTAAAATTAGCTTTGGGCTACACATTCTTCCTTATGAAACCTGTTCCCAGCAGCTGGGGGAGTGTTTCTGCAGTAAACTAGGACTCACCAGAAGACAGTGTGACCCTGGGAAATTGCCTTTTTCATCCAGGTCTGGGGGAACTGATCCTGCAGCATAACCTGAGCTATAGGAGGGAGATAATCTCTGCCTTAGCATAGGTGCTTCTGTTCAAAAATTGCAATTACAGCTGTGAAAGGGGCAATATTCAAACAATGACAGGCAAGGAGGGTACTTGGTGTCTGGACATCCTGTGATCATATAACTAGGCCTCATTGCCCTCCTGCTTCTCAGTGTCTGTGGGCTGGCCTGGAGGTGTTTTGTAAGGCTTTGGTGTGTTCATCTGCTGACAATCGATAGCTTTGGGTGCTTTGGAGCAAATGTTCCTGTGGGATTCCCCTCCCGTGTCTCCTGCTCCTTTCCAACTCACCAGCTTTCCTCAGCCCCAGAATTGCAATCTGTTCTTCTTCCATCCTCCCCCACCACCTCCATAAGAACCCAACTGGCTAAAAAAAAAAAAATAGCTCTGCCTCCTGGCTTGCAGCAAGCCAGCCTTGGGCTTCTGTGACATGGTGCCACCCAGCCCCTCCGCTCTGCGTGCTGCATCCCCACGTCCCACCTGAAGCACTAATGCCTTGTCCTTGCTGCTACATCTCCTCTTTGTGGCTTGAGTCAGGTGGGAGTGGACAGAGGTGTCTCCAAAACACAATGCTTTGAGCATTAGGATGGTGCTGGCCTTGGCCAGCTTTGTGTTCCACGGCACATCCCTGCCACCCTTGGCTGGAGTGTGACCGACCTGACAGCAGACACCTGCCACATGGGGACTTTGCCAGGAGCTGCTGCACACCAGGGACAAACCTGGTCTTGCACAGAAGTAACTTCTTTTTGGGGTGCTGCTTTCACATTACAAACGTTTATTTTCTCCCTTCTCACCAAGCTGAACTGACTCAATCAGCAAGGAAATGGTGGGGATGGGGATGGAGCAAGACCATCCCTCTGCCAAGGCAGCAGAAATGGTCGAGTTTCTTTCCAAGCACTGCCATCCAAAGATGTCCCATACAAGCCACATCCCCTGCCTGGCTGATCATCTGGGGCTGTTTCACTGGCATCCCCCAGCCCTGCCTCCCTTCTGTCCCCAGAAAGGTGGGATGTCTTATTTCCACCCTGCACCCATCCTTTATGGTCTTCCACCTCTCTGCAGCCTTGAATCAGGAGGAAGGATGCTTGCTTTTTCAAAGCTGGCAAATGAGGCAGCTTAAGTGCTTTACTCCTTCCTGCCTACGTGTCCCTGCTCGTGTCAGCCCTTGTGCTGCACAATAGCCCAGCACCATCGTGGAGTTCACCCGGTGCCTTGAGTCCTGCCAGAGCAGCAGGGCTGCCTTGGACCTCAGCTCCTGCCTCTGCCCATGCAGCTGATGCCTTTTCCTTCTGCAGGGGCAAGTGGGTTCTAGCCTGGTTCTGCTGGATGCTGTGGCCTGCAGGCACTCAATGCTGCCTCCTGCAGTATTGCAACTGCATCTCTGAGGCTGGGAGAGCCTCACTTCCATGGTGGGCTTCCACTCGTGAGGGGACACTCATGGAGTCTTCAGCTGCCAGGTCCCTGTTGTGCCCCAGTGCTGGAGAGGTGCTCTGTGCATCCATTTGCCATCTCCAACGTGCTGCCCTGTGACCGTCGCTTTAAAAAAATGAGGCTGCTTTAAACCCATAGGGAATTTATTTTCCAGGAGATGTTTGGTCTAAGTATCTTGGCTGCTCAGATTTCCTTCACTTGTCTGGCACAGAGGACAACTCCTCCCTGATC
The DNA here is from genome assembly GCA_013397975.1 of Machaerirhynchus nigripectus. Taxonomy (NCBI): domain Eukaryota; kingdom Metazoa; phylum Chordata; class Aves; order Passeriformes; family Dicruridae; genus Machaerirhynchus; species Machaerirhynchus nigripectus. Next base: position 240,211 of record VZRQ01000533.1, read on the forward strand.
CTTTCTTCCCTCCTGGGGCAGTGCTGGAGCCTTTAAGGGGTAAGGGAAGGGGAGGACTTGGGAGCCCCTTTGTGTCAACCAACCCCACATGCTTCAGATTGACTGACTGGTCTTTCAGCCTTTCCTTCCTCTTCAATCACTAGTCTAGATTTTTTCAAGATGATCCATGTGTTCCAGCTTCCACCTGGTGCTGGTTCAGCTGGCAGTGTTGGGGAAGCCATGGGGGAAGGTGGGATGCTTGTGGTTTACTCAGCAAGGAGGAGGCACCAGGACTGCATGCTTGGACCAAATATTCCCTGGTTTTATCTCATACTTGGATACATCCTCACCTGGTATAAGCCAGCTCCCTTGGCTGGGAGCCCGGGATGCTCTCTAGAGACATGGAGATGGGCTGTGCAGCCGAGATTTCCAAATCTTCCATGATTGTCAGGCAGCCTGGAGCATACCCAAGCTCCCTGGTTCTCCAGGTGCCCTCTGGAACATCCCAAGGTTTATCCCATGGCAGTAGTGGGAGACTGAGCAAGCAGGGGTCCTGTTGGTGAATGCTGTGTTGGGTCAGTTGCTTGCATTGTGCCTGGGCTGTTGCTTCCTTCTGCCTTCAGGGCACATCATCCCCACCAGTGTCTTCCTCCCGCTGCTGGAGGTGCTGTGCAGTGGAAAAGCTGCTGCTCTCTGTGTTCCAGCCTCCTCCCAGTGACAGAGCCAGGGTGTCCTACTGCTGGGGCTACTCCTGATGGCACTGTGGACTGTAAGCAATCTGCCTGCACGCACACCCAGCTGGAGGAGGGTTTGGCAGGTGAAGGTAGACCTGGCACATGCCTTTCCCTGGGATCCAGGACAGGCTTGAAGCTTCCGTGGACATGGTCTCACCCAACCCCAAGGGGAGCAGCCACTTCCACTTGCAGCACATTGTGTGGTTGACCCTGTTGTAGTGCTCAGTAGACACAAGTGATGGGAATTTCCTATCCCAGCTCCAGAATCAGCTCTGTTTGGGATACTTAGAAATGGGTTGGAAAGGTGTCTCAACCCTCCCACCACCACTAAATCCCCTGCAGTTCTGTGGCAGTGCTTTTGGCACTGTGAGGGTTAACCACCAGGCTTTTTCAGCATGCATAGGACCGTGTGGAGATTTTCAGAGGTTCCCAGCTCTCCTTTGCCCAACTCTCTAAAATTAACCATGTAACCTTCCTAAAAATACTCAGAGGGCAGTAGCCCCTGGAGAGCACCAGCACCACTTGCTCCTGGTTTCTAGACCAAGCCATTGGAGAGATTAGATCACCTGCCAGCCTGTCTCGCAGCCCTGGAAAGCCCTTGGCTTCCTCCAAGTCTCCTGCAAGATACAAAGAGTCCAGGTCTTGACCTGAAGCTGCCTTTCCAGGCCAGCCCCCTTCCTGCAGCACCCTCCTCTTCTTCACTTACTCTTGTCGGGAGCTGGTACCTGCCCACACATCTCTGCCTGAGGTGACAGTGTCAGCTTCAGGTTTAATGTGCCATAGGCAGGGGCATCGCCAGCTGCCCCAGATGCCTCGGGAGGGAGGAGGTGTCCATGGCCTTTCCCTGGAGCAACTCCCGGGCCTCTCTATGGGTGTGGGAGGCCCAGGCAAGGAGGAATAGCTGGGCCCTTCCTCTCTTTTTTTTTAGGCATGTGGGAGGAGGACAGAAAGGGCTCGAGGAGGAGGGAGGGAGCTGAATTTTCCATGAGCAGCTGTCAAAATGTAATCTCCTGTGTTGCTCCGGCTGGCAGCTTAGGCAGGATAAATTAACGGGGATTTCGGGGAATGTGGAAAATACCATGGCCTGGAGGGGGCTGGCCATGTGGAGAGCAGCTCTTTCATCTATGGGACAGGCTGCTGCTTGAACTGTGAAGGGATGTTCCAAGGTACCAGGCTTGGTGCCTGCCGCTGCTAGGTGCTGGCTGTCCCCTGGCCTCGCTGGTTCTCTGCCTTCTGCCTTCACCCAAAGGCCACCTGGAAAAGGGGTGAGGGAGTTCACCTCTGCCTCCCCTTTCCCACTGGTGGTGGGCTCCTGTGCCTGCCATGGAGGGAAACACAAGCAGTTGCTTTTGCAATGTCAAGTATTTGTGCCGACAGCTGGGGTGCAGGGCAGCCCCCTGCCATGGGGGCCTTTCCACACCAGCTCCTCTCTCCTGCTCAAACTTGGGAATTTAAGCCATTGCATGTTCATCTTCCCTTTTTTTTTCCCCCCTCCATCTTGTGAAATGCAGAGCCAGAAAAGTGTGTGTGTGCTTCTGCATTTGGCTCAGCCCCCACACCCGTCTGGCTGGAGGATGCCACATACGTGCTGGGGCCTGAGCCTGGGCCCCTCTGTCTGCCCAATGTCCCCACGTCCTTGCCACGGGGCTGTGGCAGTGTCAGGAGTCCCGGTGCCCCAGCCAGCTGCCCAGGGAGCAGTGAGGAGCATGAGGAATGTTCATGCCAGCTATTTATAACCCTGCTAAAGCTATCCAGCTAGCAAAGAGGCCTGGAGATACAGCAACAGCCGCTCGCCGGAGCCTGCAAAGGGCCCTGCTCTTTGCCTGGCCCTGCTGCTTTGCTGGCGGCCGTGCCCTGGCAGCCACAGACCAGGCAGTTTCATCCGGGGCCTTTTCCCTTTACATCGGCTGCACGTCTCATAGGATCCCTTCGCGTGCTGCCGGAGCTGGCAGATCTGGGGCAGCTGTTTAAAATAACACATTGGCACAGAAAAGGGGGGACCAGAGGAAACGAGGTCTGCCCACACACTGCACAGGGAACAGTACTGAACCTTTACCAATGCCTTGCCCTGACACAGAGTTTGCAGACGAAATGCCTTTTCCAAAGGGAGCCCTTCACAGCCGTGCAGGGACTTGCTGCTGGAAAGCAGTCCCCAGAGCTCCCCCGGCAGGGACCGCTGCCCGTGGCGCTGGCAGACCCGCTCCAGGCGGGATCAGTTCAGCCAGGGACGGGGCAGGCGGGCTGTCAGGGAAGTGGGGCACCGGGAGGGTGTCTCGCAAGGGGAGGCCAGTTGGGTCTTGCAGCAGGCAGGCTGGGAGGCTATCCGAGCTACCCACACTATAAATACACCGGGCGGGTAAACACTCGGGAGGAGGAAAAAAACAGCGACTTCAGCTAATGGGCATGGCTGCCACAAGGTATAAATCGGTCAGGAGTAAAATTAAGCTGGAGAGGAGAAGGCAGATCAGTGCTGCTTGCCCACAAGGCCCTGGCTGCAGTGCTGCCCTATCACCTGGGGCTTGGTGCAATTGGGGCCAGACTCAGAGCAGAGACCCCGTGGCTCGGCCAGGCTGGGGCAGGGATGTGTTCCCAGCGTGGCAATGCTGCAGGCCAGCAGGACATCTGGAGGGACCCCTGGGCTTGAGGGCTCCTTCTTCTAGCAGGTCCTTTTAGAGCCAATCCCATACCGTCTATGGTGCTCATCCTTGCTGCACCCTCCTGGGAAATAAGCACACTCTGGAGGGGCAGGATCCAAGGACCTGGGAAGTAAACTGTATTTATCACTGCTGCTAATGAGCACTCGGGTGTTCAACAGTTACTGGAGCTGTTTGCACAGCAGAGCTCTGAGCTGCCTCTCCTTAAAGCCACCCTGTACTTTCTCTCTTACAAGAAGCAAAAAAATTGCCCTGTCCACAGATCCACGTGGTGGCAAACAAGAACCTGATTCATCCTTAGATAATTTGTGTACATTCCTTTTCTTTCCTGAGCAGCCTTTGCATATATATGAAGAAAGCTCTTAAGCGGCACTGCAGTCAAACCTGATCTGCTTTTAGAAGGCAGATCCTTAAATTACCCTCTCCCTCTCTGCAGGCAGGGAATTGCTGGATATTCTGGTGCAAACCCGTGGTGGTGGCACGCGCGTGTTCGGCTCAAGCTGCACTGCTCTGCTGGGCAGTGACAAACCACATGGCCTCGAGCTGGCTGCAGTGGAAGGGCAGGGAGTCCCAGATGGGTGACCTGCAGGGCTGCTTGGGGTTCTGCTCCTTGTGAGTTTAGGGGTTACAGACTGGGTTGGGGGCAGCCTCACTTGGTGGGGCTGGGGACGATGCCTTGGTGGTCTGCATGGCTTGAGCAGGTGATGGCACTGGTGTGACACCCTGGCACCACCCCAAGCAAGGTCGCAGAGCAGATCTGGGCATCCCACCCAGCTTCATCCAAGAACCCAGGTCACCAGGCAGGGCCAAGGTCAAGCTTGGGTCCCCCTGCTCCTGGGGAGGCAGGCTGGCATCGGAGGGGTGAGCACCCACTACACTCCTGCAGAAAGCTGGGCAAAGCAGCCGTTTGTGTTTGAGGCTCCGATCTGCTGGTCCTCTGCTGCAGCCGTACAAAAAAACCTCCTTGCAGCTTTTCTGGCTCAGCCATGCGGTGCTGAGCTCTGGCAGCAGGGACAGCACTGTCCAGGCACAGGGACGTGCCCCTGCACTTGCCAGTGGCTGGGTGCTGTGTGCCCCAGGCTGCTGCTCGCCCTTTAAGGCCTGGCAACAGCTGATGGCCACGTGTGCACTGCCTTGGCACGCTCTCTGTGCCCTCTGCGCAGCAGGCACGGGGACGACCAGCGCACCAGCTCGTCGGCTGTCCCCTGTTCAGTGGCTGTCCCCAACGCTGGCGCTGCTGGTGGCCGGCGCAGGATGAGCGGGTGCCCAGGGGGTGCTGTGTGGGGTGAGGGTCACCATGCAGGCAGCAGGTGAGGGGCTGCCTGCTTCCATGCCCCACCATGGCCCCAGGAATTCCCCGGGATGCAGGGTGGACTCCTCCTGCTGCCCTCGCTGAGGGCTCATCTCTGCTCTCCTTCCAGGTTTCAAGTGCCCCATTTGCTCCAAATCTGTGGCTTCTGACGAGATGGAAATGCACTTTATCATGTGTCTGAGCAAACCTCGCCTCTCCTACAACGGTAAGGGCCAGGCTGGGTGGGGGACATGGCGTCCTGCTGCCCTGGGATGGCTCTGGGCTGGCTGGAGAGACATTTGTTGCGGGCAGGCAGCTTGGCTGGGCTTCCCAAGAGGGCTGTGCTCCAGCGGGATGGTGCAGCTCCCAGTCCCTGCTCCGCTCTGCTCCGCGTCATGGCTCAACCCTGCTGCTTTTGCTTTCAGGCTCCTTTGTAACACAGCCCCCTATCCCGGGGGGGGCCTCCCCGCCCCTCTGTGCCAGAGGGAGCCCTGCTGGCCCTTCATCCTGCCTGGTGAGGGCAGGGGACGCGTGTCCTCCTGGGCTGCCCCCCAAAGGGTCATTGCCTTCCTCCCCTCCTCGCTGGCAGGGCCTTCACGAGGCTGAGCACTGGGCTGTAAGCTCTGGCATCTCCCACCTCTCTCCTGACCGCTGGTGTGGGAGTGATGCTCACCCCCTACTTGTTGGTGATGTTTTGGAAGCCAGGGGCAGGGGCTGTGTTCACTCCAGATGCCCCAGGCCCATGTACCCCCTGTGCCTCCACATGAGCCTCCTGCCAGTGTTTTCCAGCGCTGTTGCCATTCCACCCCACCCGGCTGCCTTGGCAGCAGTGACGCTGCTGGGCTCCCCTCCATCCCAGGGAGGGAAATGCTGCGGTGGTCCCCGTCTCACTGCTGCCCTGTCCTCCCCTCCCAGATGATGTGTTGACCAAGGACGCCGGCGAGTGCGTAATCTGCCTGGAGGAGCTGCTGCAGGGGGACACGATAGCCAGGCTGCCCTGCCTCTGCATTTATCACAAAAGGTACCATGAGGGGACAGCCAGGCGGGTGGCAAGGGGACAGGTGGGGACACCTGAGGCTCAGCAGCATGGTGGTAACATGCTCTCCTCTTGCAGCTGTATAGACTCATGGTTTGAAGTGAACAGATCTTGCCCAGAGCATCCTTCTGATTGACCCGCCGGGCGTGCTTGCTGACTTCTCTCTAAGGTGAGCTTGTAGTGGGCTGCTCAGAAGGGATATTCCCATGCCGGGTTTAAATCCAGGGCTGGAAGTGGAGGATGGGGTGGGATAGGGTGGGATGTGACAGCCAGGGCTCCTGCTCCTCACCCGGGATGGTCTCTCTCTGCCTTTGCAGGGCACCTTGCTATACCTGCTGTACCTCCTCTCCCCGTCCCCCCCGCCCCGCCTGGAGTTTTGGGCTGACTTTAAATTCCTCGAGAAGACAAAAATAAAACCCAGAAACTTGAATCCACTTGGGACAACGGCGCAGTTTTTGTTTTATTTTGTTATTTTTATTTGTTCTGTTGTTTTTCTGCTTTTTGTTTTGTTTTGTTTTGTTTTTTTAATTTAAAAGATTTAAAACAAAAAGAAACATCCAGGAGAAGACAGTGTGAGAAAAGCGGAGCGACCTGCTCTCCCCTCCACAGCCGCTGGTCACCAGGAGAGCTCTGCCCGCCAGGGAGGCCCCGGGGACGCCCTCGGCCGAAACCCTGCCATGATGTTTGGCTTTTCTCCCTGAACCGAAAGGGGAAAGCTGCCGGGGGACAGCCGGCCAAACGGAGCACGCGGCATTTCTCACCGGCAACCCCCCCACCTCCCACCCGGACTCGCCCGGGGGCTCTGCTCGGTTTTTTTGCACTGACTAAACGGGAAATTTCTCCTCTCTCCCATCTCCCTTTTGGAGATCTCCACCCCGGCCCGGCAGCGTTGAGATGGGGACTCTGCCCCACGCCGCGAGCGGGGCCACTGCTCCCCCCTGCTGAGTCACAGGGGTCTGTCTTTCAAGTGTTTACAATGAGAAAAAAAAAGGAAAAAAAAAGGAAAAAAAAAAGAAGAAAAAAAGAGAAAATGGACAAAAAAAAAACCAAACAACAAACCACAACTGAAGCTTTGTGTTGACTGGCGTGTTCTTCAATTTGAGCTTCCCTGCCCCGGTGATGTTTACAGACTGGTCACTCTTTAACTCAGCTATAACCACTCAGAGACTGGAGAGCTGCAGCATCCCCGCCGCCCCTCCAGTGCCCCCTCGCCGGGCTCCTCTTGCCAAAACCGCCCCCCCTCTTTCTTTTCCATCGGCTTTGAGTTGGACCCTTTTGACGAGGGTATGGGGAAGGCCCCAGTGGCCCCCTAGATGCCCCTGGTCACAGGAGCATCTGTGACACGCTCCTAGTCACAGGAGCGGCTTTGCTGGAGGTGCCAAGATGGTGTCATTTCATGGCAGTGACCCCCCTCGCCCATCCCCGTCCCCTCCTGGCGCAGCGGGCGCGTTTTTGTTGGTGAGACCTCCCCTGCCGGTGGCCGTGCCCCTGCGGGAAACCTTTCTGTATTTATATATTAAAAAAAACAGGGGAAAAAAAGAGTTCAGAGCTTGGGGGGAGCTTCCTTCATTAGTCAAGGTGTTTTGATATGGTATTAAAACAATGTTCAATAAAATATTCACTGTTATTTTATTTCACTGGCTTTCTTGGTGAAGCAGATGATGCCAGTGGGGTGCTGGAGCCCCCCACCCACGCCAGTTCCCCTTCTCTGTGCCTGCCATGTGGGGATGGCCACAGTGGTGCACGGCAGGTCCCAGAGAGCTCCCACCTGGCACTGGCAGCACTGCAGCTCAGGGCAAGTGGCTGAAGTGGGATGCCAGTGATGCCCTGCCCTGTGTGTGCTGTCTGGGACAGGGGCCTGCTGGGAAGGGGCTGGGGGGTCCTGTCCCCCCAAACAACTTGACAGCACATGGACACTGCAAGTGAAAAGGATTTATTGGGGGTTTGAGGATCCCTGACCCTCAGAAGTGGGGATGGGGGGATTTGTAGGGACATGTACAGTGGCAATGCAGGGCAGCATGGCCACCCTGGCCCCAACACCAGGGGCTGACGCCCCCCAACTCCAGCTCAGTGCCGGTGCTCCCCCTCAGAGCACCTTGCCGGGGTTCATGAGGTTGTGGGGGTCAAGTGCAGCCTTGATGGAGCGCAGGGTGTCCAGGCCCTCCTGGCCCAGCTCCTCCTGCAGCAGTGCCCGCTTGCCCAGCCCCACGCCGTGCTCCCCGGTGCAGGTGCCCCCTGCTGCCAGTGCCCGCCTGCAGGACAGGGAGGGGCAGGGGATGGGGACGTCTGTCCATCCAGCCCCAGCCCCCTAGAGTACTCTGGCCCCACCTGCCCAGGCGCTGGGTGAAGGCATGGATGCGCTGGGCCTCTTCTGGGTCCTGGGAGTTGAAGATGAGGAGGCAGTGGAAGTTGCCATCGCCCACATGTCCCACCATGGGTCCTGCAAGGCCACAGTCAGATGGGGTGTGGTATGGAGGATGGTGAACCCCTAACCCCCTCTGTCCCAGGGGGCTGTGGCCCTGCTGACCCGTGATGCTGGAGGTCTGCAGGTCCTGCTTGGTCTCCACCACCACGTCAGGCAGACGGGAGATGGGGACACAGACATCCGTGGAGTAGCCCTGGGCCGGGGAGGGCAGAGCTGTGGCACTCACAGCACCATGGGCGCTGCCACCATCAGCCCCATCCTTGTGCCTCACCTGGCAGCCGGGCCGCAGGGCCAGGGCAGCGTACCAGGCATTGTGGCGCATGGACCAGAGCCGCTCGCGCTCCTCCAGCCCCTCTGCCCAGGCCAGGCCGGAGCCACCATTCTGTCGCACAATCTCCTCTGATGGTGACCAGGAGCTCTGGGACAGGACCCACGGCACCCCCGCGCACCCAGCTCCCGCCCAGGACCTCCAGTGCCCACCCTGGGCACCCATCGCACATCTGCTGGTCCCTCTGCTCTTTGTCCCTGGGTCCCTGTCCACCACCCTGTGACACCCCTGGTCCCCCCTGTCCCATGTCCATGAGCCCCTCAGCAGACCCCCAGCACACACACCCATCTCTCACCCTAGTGTCTTCCCAGTCCCCATCCCAAGAATCCATCACTGGTCCCCCTCTCCCTGGTCCTGGGCACCTATCCCTCTCTTCAGGACACCCCTGATCTCCCATCCCCTATCCATAGACAGCCATCCGTTACTCCAGTCCCCCAGTTCTAGGCTCTGGGCACCTGTCCCTCATCCTCATGACCTCAAGGTCTCCAATCCCCACCCAGCCCTGGGCACCCATCCCTCACCAGAGGACATGCCTGATCCCACTGTCCCATGTCTTGGACAGCCATCACTCACCCCAGTGCCGCATCATGGTCCCCCAGCACCATATTTCACTCCAGAACACCCTGGTCCCCCTGTTCCCTGTCCCTGGGCACCCATCCCTCATCCCTGGGTGTCCATCATGGCCCCCAGCCCCAGGCACCCTATCCTCATCCCTATTCCCAGCCATACCCGTCTGCCGCTGCTGCTCAGCCAGGCTGTGCCGGGAGCCGTGAAGCTCCAGGAGGAGCGTGGCTGCTGCTGGCAGCTCCACCCCACTGAAACGGCCGCAGGCATCTGCCATCACCTCATCCAGGAACTCTGGGTGGGATGAGGCAGCACTGAGCTCCACCACCAGCACCTAGACCCCCAGCCCCACCTCTGGCCCCAGGCACCCACCGATGCGGGCCACAGGCACGGCAGCCTGCAGCACCTGGACAGTGCAAGCCACAGCCGCCCCCACACTGGGGAAGGAGGTGACGGTGGCAGCAGTGGCCTCAGGCAGTGGGTGCAGGCGCAGCGTGGCCTGAGTCAGGAAACCCAGGGTGCCCTCAGAGCCCACGAAGAGCGAGGTCAGGTCGTAGCCAGCCGCCCGCTTCCTGCACAGAGCTGGTGAGCAGGCGCCCGCGTGGCACATGGCCAGCCCAGGACAGGCCCCCCGCCGCCCGGCGCCCACCTGGGCTGGCGCCCGGGGCCAGCGGTGTGGAGCAGGCGCCCGTCCGGCAGCACCACGCGCAGGTTGAGCACGTTGGGGCGCATGGTGCCGTAGCGCACCGCGTTGGTACCCGAGGCGCCTGTGGCTGCCATGCCACACAGCGAGGCGTCCGCCCCAGGGTCTGCAAGCAGGGGATGGGCAGGGGAGGCAGGTGGGGATGGTGTCCACTCCCACATGGACACCACTGGAACCTCAAGCACAGCAAAATTACGGGAATCCCCAAAAGCATGGGGATCATGGCACTTCCATTCCCATGGCAACCCCTGGGAGCGCAGCACACCCACAGCACCTCCAACATTCCCAGCATGCCCAGGCCTACAGGCATCCCCAGCACCGCTAATACTGTCAGCCACAGACCCATGACCCCCTCATGCCCACGGTACCGACAGGGAACCAGAGCCCAGTGCCACGCAGGTGCTTGTTGAGGGCCTTGCGGGTGACACCGGGCTCCACTGTCACTGAGAAGTCCTCGAGGCTCAGCTCTGCGATGGCGTCCATGCGGCTCAGGTCAAAGCAGACACCACCCTGGCACAAGGGCACCTGGGGCTCTGGGCACGGCCGGGCATGCAGAGCCCCTGGGGGGTCACAGGTGCTGGGGGAGCCGATACCTGCACGGCATTGACGCCTCCTTCGAGGCCGGTACCGGTGCCAAAGGGCACCATGGGCACACGGCTGCGGTGACAGAGCGCTGCCAGCTCCTGCACCTGCCCCACTGCCTGGGGCCACACCACGACGTCCGGCGGGGCACAGCTGGGGGACAGGCAGCAACACGGCCCAACTGACTTAAACCCCTTGGCCCTCCCCATGGCCCTTCCCCAACCTGGGANCAGGGACGAAGTGGGGAGGGTCTGATCGCGGCCACGGGCCAAGGGCACGAGGCCAAGTGGCCGCGTCAGGACCTGAGTGCCCTGTGGAGCCCCGGCCGCACCTTGGAGCAGCAGCGGCGGCGGCCCAGGGCTGCCCGCAGCGCCAGCACCCTCCGCAGGGCCATGTCGCGACGGGCCAAGAACGGGAGCAAGGGAACTGCACAGGACCAGGACATTGCCCTCCCCCGCAGCCTGTCTGTCCCTCCTCCCACTGACACCTTAAGGTGGCTCCAGCCACACGCGGGTGTGTCCCTGACGGGGGGACCTGCGTCCCACCAGTGCCTGTGCTCATGGTCCCCTGCTGTCCCCTGCCTGAGCGGAGTCACTGCATTCACCGTGGCCCCTATCCTCCCACGTGTCCCCATGCTTGCTCAAGTATCCCCGCAGCTGGTCAGGGGTCCACGACCCCATAGGAGACCACATGTCCCCGTGCTCCTCCCCTCTCAGCCAGGAGTCACCATGTCCCCCTGCCCATCTGTCCCCATTCCCAAGCAGGTGTCCCTATGCCCCCCTGCCCCTCTGTTCCCATGCACAGCCAGGTTTCCCCATTCAGGGCCGGGAGTTTCCACGTCCCCCTGCCCATCTGTCCCCGTTCCCGGCCAGGTGTCCCCGTGCCTCTCAGCCCTCCTGGACAGGTGTCCTCATACCCCGAGGACTGACCCCAGCCCACCGCACG
>VZRQ01000568.1:8178-23838 GCA_013397975.1 Machaerirhynchus nigripectus
TTTTTTAATTTTTGAAAGAGAGGTGGAGGATTTATCTGTTCATTTACTTAGAACAAAGTTTATTTGGCTCCCAGATTGCTATTCCTTGGTGATCTATATTGAACCCATTGCCCATCTTCATCTATTTGATGACAAAAAATGTTTTCACTGGAAATGCAGCTTATTGCCAGATGTGATGGAACTGCCAGTTGAGAAAATAAAGCTTAAATTAATATGGAAGTTTACTTCTCTTCATCTGTTAAGCCCAGTGATTAAAGATACAGTGAATGGCATGAAGAGAGAGGGGAAAATATTCAACTACTCATTCTCTAACACATAAAACAGTAAAACTCTTTGCTTTGCAGTCTAGGTATTTTGTTTCTAAGGACAAGATCTGAATTAATACACTGGGGGAAAAATAAGGATATAAGCAGAAGATGAATTTATGAGCAGAATTCATGTTTGTTCTTTTATCAGACCTCTTCGTTTGACTGAAATGTAAATGTGCATGGTTGGCTACACTTGGCATTCACTGGTACTCCCTGCCTTTGCTCTCTGGCTCATGACCATTTGTATCTCACTTTTCTGAAAGTATGGAGTGAATCATTTAAAAAACTTCTTATGGGCTTTATTTTGTATGTTCTTTTAAACTGCATATTCCCATGTAGGTGTGTATATACAAATATATGTGTGTGTATATATACATTTATATAGCTACATACATATATATATATATATCTATAAAACAAGGATTCCCTCGAATCTGTTATTTACTAGGAGTTCACAGGACATGGCATCTCATCTTCAGCTTCATAACACATTTTGCTTTGCCAAGAGCTTTCAATGTGTGTCCTGTCTGAGTACCAGAACCCTTTTTGGCAGTGGAAATTGGGATGAAACACTCAAGTGGCCGTGGCATATGATAGTCTTCCAACTGTTCACAAATATATTTTTAAAGCAGCTTCTCCTGGACTAACAGCCAGGATGGAAAAGCTGTAGGGCACACAGTCATGCAGCAGTAACTGATGATGAGTAGGGATGGACAGAATGTATTTGGGATGGATAGAAGTGTAAACAACATAGTCATCCACTTTTCCAAGTTAAACCTTCTTTTCCAAATCATCATTAACAGGAAAGGTGGCAGAAAACTGGAGGAAAAAATGAAAATGTGAGGTGAATGGTTATTTTTAATATGTGGCCTCCTTAATCATCAGCTGCTCCAGTCATTCAAAATTCAAATCCTTGCCTGCACAAAGAGTCAAGGAATGCTCTCTCTCCATGGAAGGCCTAAGGCACGCGTGTTAACCAGGCTGCTTGGGCCTTCTGCTCATGGATCTTCCTTCGTGCCACATTATGATTCTCATCTGTGCAAGTAACGTCTCCTTGAACAAGTTAATGTCATTATTTCCTGTGGCCACCCCTTTTTTACAGGAAATTCCAGTTACTCAGTCAGAACCACCACGAACACGACTGATGCGACCGATGCTGACGAGTTCCACGTGCAGTGGAGCAAAACGTAAACTGGGTAAATGAGGAGAGGATGAGATTCCTGCAGGCAAAGTTTCCTTTGAGATATCATTTGAAAACAGTAAATGCTGCTTCTTTTTTAAACCCTTGGTTTCTGAAAACCAGAGTGGGTATTTGAAGGACGTGAAGGTTTAATATTTTTTGTTAAGTCGGGCAATTTGGCTCAGGAAATATTAAGTATATTGATTATTTAATGGCATATGCTCTCTACTAACCATCTAAACAGAGATCCCATCCCATCCCAGTAGGAAGTGGATGCACATACCTATGCTCTATACTGTAAGATTTAAGTAGGCTTAAAACTTACACCAATTTGCAGGTTTCAGACTAAACTTTCCCTGTAGAGTTCCTATTAGAGGATTTCTCCTCGTTCCAAAGAACTTGAGACTATTAAAATTTTCCAACGGCTGATGTCTCATTAAGCTGCTGTTCTCCTAGATAAATGTCTCCTGGATAAATAATACACCATGTCGAAATGTGCTTTCTTTTTGAGTTGAAAGAGTAGGTGTGAGTGAGAGTCATATTAGCAACAAAAGCATCACTTTCCAGGCAGCCTAAATTCTCCTCTCATTCCTGGGGCTCCATAAGGAAGCAGCTGGCTGAAGCCACGAGAGACTTTTTGCCTGTTTGGGAAGATTTTGCACTTGTCAGGGCGTTCTGTAAAATGTCTGCACTGTGCATTTTACATTTAAATGTCTCTGCTAAAAGGTGTGATCACACCTGCAATTATATCCTCTGCCTTCCTGGGCACACCTGCCCTGCCAACCTTTTGAAATGTCAGACTCTGAAACAAGGAATGCAGAACATTTAGGGCGATTCCTCTGTCATGAGGCACTATTTATTTGTTATTGGAAATATTAGACTGGGGTTTTATCCTGGTTTTATAACGTTAAAATAATTTCTATCCCTATAGCCACCAGTAATAGAAATACCTCCTCTCAGACGGGGAGCCCAAACTGTGGCTAATGCAACCAGTAATGCTAGGATTAATTTTTAGAGTGTCCTAAAACTGCAAGGAAACCACTGCTATTACTCACATCCATTAAGGCCTTTTCTCCAGCCTCAGTGATTTTGGTCTTCGGAAAGCCACAGTGTGGGATCTCTCGAATGCATCCTATTTAAGGCCATGAGAAGTGGCGAGATTTCTACCTTTGAGATTTCTGAGGTCAGCTAAGCAGATCACATTTTCAGTGTCTTTACTGATTGCTGTAACGTGGACATGTGGGCTCTGCCTCTTTAAAGCAAGGAATTTTGTTATTTTGATGTTTTATCTCTTAGCTATGTGCCTTTTCACACCCAAAACCCTCCAGCAAAGAGGTTGTAGAAGGGAAACCTGCAAAGACCTCCATTAAAATATGTTATTTTACGTTAGCATTTCTTAACTAAGTCCAGCACTTAGACGGACAGGTTTTCTTTATCCTTTTAAAGTGCTCATTAAATGGAAAGCTCAATTACAGCTGATTATTTACAGCCATTAGCACGAGTTCATCTCAGCTTTCTCACGATCTCATTAGGCTCCCTGAATTCCTTGCAACTCTAGATAATAATAAATATAAAAGATATTTGTTCATTTAAAAGCCTGCTACCTCCATCAGTCTTTATTCAAAGAGTTTAATATATTTGAAGGAAACTGTCATCTGTGCCAACACACAGATTTTGTTATTTTCTTTTCCCCTATTTCTAACAAAGTTTAAAACAGAACACACTGAACACTGAACAAGCTGGAAGATTGGAGCAAGTTTATTTCATTTCGGGCATTTTATCTGCAGTTCTGTGCAAGTGTTATACAGACAATAAAATTCAATACAACCATGATCACGTTAGATACTGTCAAAGGAACAAAATCTGTCTGAATAAATGGAATTTCTGCAGTCCATCTGCACTCCAACAGTACCTTGCTGGAAAAATGGATGGAGTATTTGGTAGCAGAAAAGGTAACCATGTGCCAAACAATGACCTAACCCCAGAAAAAACAGGGATCCCCCTAGGGTTTGGGTGAAAAATTGTCATATTGGGACATACTCCATCAGAACAATGCTTGATAATTTGCTTCAGCATAATGCTAATACTACTGCTGATAATAATGTTAATAGATATGACTGTGACTAATTATAAATTATATAGTTATAAAAGAAACTAAGGTATGGAGCACAAAGAAATACCCATTCAGGGCACTGAGAAATGTCTGTGGAATTTGCTTTATCTGGACATAGCACTGAAAAATATTTTTAAATTTTGGAAAGGGAAAATGTTGTTACATTGAAGAAGTGGCTGGAAAGGGAATTGTCAGCAAGTGCCTTTAATGACCTCAAGAGGATAACAGGATGTCAAACACAGGAAAATATGATATTTTTGCTCTCATGAAGCTATTTATGACTGCAGAAATAGTTCTTTATGCTGCTATTGTTGTAGAAGGAAAGTCATTAAGGCAACACAGGTACAGAGAAGGTGCAGAGTGAAAAGCTGCTGCTTGCAATTACCTGCTCCATAAAAGAACTGGCCCACATTCCTTGCCCTTACAAGTTTGAAACAGCTGAAGCAGAAATAGGGAGAAAATAGAATGCTTTCTATACATTCTATGTGCTTTTGTAGCATTTGTGTGTGTATATTTTTATTTACCTACATACACATGCAGACACAGAGGCTCACAAACGATTTCTGCGTGCAAGAAAACTTTTAATAAAAGCATCTTCTATCTGAGAACTGACCTAAGACTTAATTTCTGATAACAGCTTCCTGATGCATTGTGTAGCAGGGAAGAAATGTCATTATTTTGCCCACAGGCCATTTGGATTTGGGTGAATCTGTTGTAACACCCCTAACTGACAAAACTCATAAACACTCAACTTGCTTCTTCTGAGAAGCAAGCAAAATAAACAAGTTTTTAGCTTACATTTACGGTAAATAATTTCGGTTTCCTAAATGATCGTAAAATTTTGGGGCTTGGTTCTGGCCTGCCAAATTCACCATAACTGGCTCTGAATGACCAGTTTTGTCACCTCCAAATCAGAAATTGCACCACATTCATCACCAGAGACTAACCCAGATTAGCAAAAACCTTTTTAAATTCTATTTCTATTTTGGATGAAATTCATAAATATCTTTGAAGGAGAATCTCCACAGCACTTGCTGGAATATGACAGGGAAAGATGTCTTTGTTAAAGGTTTGTAACTATACAGAGACTCTTTAATGTACAGGATTACTTGGGAGGAAGATGAGGAGGCACTAATCAGCTGTAATAACACCACTAATGTGTTTTCCTT
Organism: Machaerirhynchus nigripectus; assembly: GCA_013397975.1. Lineage (NCBI taxonomy): Eukaryota > Metazoa > Chordata > Aves > Passeriformes > Dicruridae > Machaerirhynchus > Machaerirhynchus nigripectus. Next base: position 12,949 of record VZRQ01000568.1, read on the forward strand.
ATTTATTCTTCCTTTGCACAAGTTGTTCCAATTCTGCTTTGCTTGCAGCCAGTACTGGAGCATCTGCTCTTCTTCCTGCCTTGCATTATTTGTTTGCTGCCCTAAAATGTTGTTTCCTGACACCTCAGTCAGAATCAATGCTTTTTCTTCCTAGAGGTACAAGTAGGAAATGTTTTACTGGCAGTCGGTCCTGTTCCCTAACCTGTCCATTCCTTGCCTCTTTTTTTTTCTTTTTATTTCACAATTTATTCTCAATATCTCTACTAAATTTCAGTGGGAGACAAAAAAATAATTCCTGTAGTTAGTCTTTCTGCCTCGTGCTTATTTTCTGTTCCATTTATCTTGTGTGCAACACACGGGCTTTCAGGAAGGAGCTCTGAGTGGAAGGATTTCCTGCTTTGTATTCATTAATGACGCTGTCATCGGCGGCAATTTTCTGCAGAAACTCAAGGACTTCACTTTTTGGAGCTACACACACTTTGCTGCTTTCAAATGAGTTTCCATCCGTGACAGAACGAAGGTCAGGGAAGGATGCTCGCAGTGCAGTGGCTGAAGGATGGGCTCAGTTTCACAGAGCTGTCTGCCACAAGTGGTGGCTCCTTGGCCAACACCTGACAGATCTCATGGACGTGGAAAACGAATGGTTCTTCCCCCGTTTCTGTTTTCCCAGTGGGACAGAGCAGAAGCTCATGGCAGAGGCAGAGCAGAAAGGTCACTCGTGCTGCAGCTGCTGTCAGGAGGAGCGCTGTCGAACCTGAGATGCATCTCTGAGCACTAACACTGCCCTGAGGGTCGACAGCACGAGCTCCAACCTGACTGAGCACCTCCAAATCTCTGTGTAGTTGTTCTCACTCAACCTCCTGGCCAGGAGCACAGATCTGATTATGTCTCACGAGCTGAGGGCAAGAGGCAGACGCTCGGGCCGCGCTGCTGTGTGTTTGACCCGAGCTCACCGGGAACGCAGCCTCTCCTTGCTCGCTCAAGGTGCCTCTGGCTCATCTTCCCGTTTAGCCGAGCTCCTTCACTCTGAATCTGAGTGCTGCTTAGGGCTGCTGGGAAATCAGAGAATCGTGGAACAGTGGAATGGTGAAGGCTGGAAGGGACCCCCAAAGGGCAGTCGTGCACTGTGGCGCTGCCCGCGCGTTCGGCACTGCCGTGCTTAACTCTGCCTCTTGCATTTTGGTTTTCACAGCAGAAACAGGCACGACATAAAACGGGTTATGCCTTCGGATAAGCGTGTCACCCTGGAGGGCGTGGAGAAATTGCTTGGTATTCAATTCCTGTTTCTCCCCAGCACTCATTAGCCACTAACAGCCACACACAGGGTTAACTAGGGGTCCCTGCTGGGAGCGATCTTGTGGGAGGAAATTGGTGTCGTAGACAGGAGCTGATCCTGAGAAAACTGGGTGGAGGCTTTGTTATAAAGTGTCATCAAAACAGACTGCATTGCTGTGAAAAGGAGGCTTTTGATACAGTTCTCAGTTTTCAGCTGTGCAACACATTCCTGGGTGATAATACAGGGAAATCTGCACGGGTATTTGCATATTTGTGCTGGAGCTAGAAACACTTGGGTTATTGTCATAGAATGCCACAATGGTTTGGGTTGGAGGGACCTTAAAGCCCATGCAGTGCCACCCCTGCCATGGGCAGGGACACCTTCCACTTGCCCAGGGTGCTCCAAGCCCCATCCAGCCTGGCCTTGGACACTTCCAGGGATCCAGGGGCAGCCACAGCTGCTCTGGGCACCCTGTGCCAGGGCCTCCCCACCCTCCCAGGGAACAATTTCTTCCCAATATCTCATCTAACCTGGTCCTCCTTCAGCTTAAGGCCATTCCCCTTTGTCCTGTCACTCCGTGCCTATTTCCAAAGTCCCTCTCCAGCTCTCTCAGAGCCCCTTCAGGTATTCTCTTCTCCAACCTCAGGCAGGTTTCCATGCCTCAGAGTGGTTGCCAAGCTGGGAAGAAAACACAGGCTCCAGATCTGGAGATGTAGTCTCAAGGGACAGAGCAGCAAGCGATGCTCATTCTGGGATTTTTTTTTTGCAAAAACAGCCCCTGATTGCAAGTTTTGGCTGGACAAGGGCTCCTGTGGAACTACTACAGTGGCAGTGAGGACCACCCAGGCTATTTTTCAAGACGTGGAACTAGTTCTGATCTTAGCTTACGTCCAAACTCACCTTTCTGCCGTCATAAATCTTGGATCACTTTTAATGATTCCGGTAAATTGGTTAATCATTCTTTGACAGGAAAATTGACTGCTCTCTTTTATTATTCCAGCATGCTCTCACTCCAGCTATTGCCACATATCATGTACAATCTTCTACAATATTTTCTACAACTTCTTAGATGTGAAATATTTAAGACTTTTTTAAAGTATCGTATCAAAGTATCACAGAATCATTTATGTTGGAAAAGACTTTCGAAATCCATGAGTTCACCTGTTAACCTAATGCTGCTCAGTCCACCACCTGAACTGTGTTCTCCTTGTTTGACTCCGTTAGAAATATTTAAAAGTGCATCCTGTTCCAACTATGATGCAGTTTGCAAGTATTCTCTAGAGGTAAAAACATTGCCCTGTGTGCAGTGTATGAAAAAGCCAATTAAGTGTATGAAGAAGCCAATTAAGTCTCCAGTGAACACAATCCAATGCATTTTTCTATAGGATTTCATGGGAAAAAAGAGATCAGAATTTTTTTAAGGAATCCAATGATCAATTATCTGTGTAGTTTGCTGCATGGCTCCCCAACCTTTTCCTTCTAAATCCAGTCTAAAATGAACCTAAGCACTATGACTAAATAGTTCACCTGATTAGTGGTTTCTTAAGAGCTCCACAGAAGTTAAATATAATTTTAAAGTAAATCTAATAAATATAATATATTTTTCGTAAATACTTCAATAGTAAAAATTTCAAAGTCCACAAAGTCCAAGGAACTATGTGTAGGGATTCTGAACAGACCTGGCACTTGGGGAGAAAGAATTAAAATAAAATAAATATATATTTTATGCCCAGAAGAAGACTCAGGAATCAGTTCCTCTGACAACTGTTTCAACCCACAGAGCAACAAGGATATTCCTCCTCTCAGGTGCCTCTGCGCTTTGCAAAATCTCTGGAATTGTCTGAGGAATGACTGATTCGATGTCATTGGAAAGCACAAATATTCCAGTTATGATAACTTGTTATTTCCGGATCAACTGATTCAAACTAAACCTGTTGTATAATTCTTTCAGATTGATTACTGGTTAAATTTCATTAATTGGATTTGTTTGGTGTGAGCCAAGTTTTGATGGAATCACTCTGCAAGAAAAAAACAGGGCTACCATGGAATTTTATCTCGCTTACAGTTGTACAGTTCCTTTGTCTATTTCTCCCTTCGGTGTCTCCCGAATATTTCTGGATATTTCTGGAGCAAACAAGGCAGTGTTATCATCCCTCTGTTATTATTTAATTAATGGAGATGGAGTAGGAGCAGCCTCGTACCTCTCAGGAACGTTTCGTTAGAAATTTAATTTGCAGTCAGGCTTTTGTGTGTATGTGTGTCTTGTTGATTGGTTTGGGTTTTATTTTGTTTTTCAAAGTGGAAGAGTATGCCCCCCAAAAAGGGGTCTTTCTGTGGCACAAAGTGGCCGTGGGTAAGATGGATAAGAGATCTACCAGTTGGAGCCAAAATTGAAACATCCCAGAGAAAGGACCAAGCAAATGGAAGGAAAACAATTGGGTTGAGAGTAATGTCCAAAGTCAGAAAAAGGAAGTTCCTGTAGAGGGGAGCGTCTGCAATCACTGAAGGAAGGTTTAAATAAACATTTTAGTTAAAAACACTAAAATCAACTTGCCTGACTGCTCCAAGTATTAATTGCTGAAAGAAGCAATGTCAAGAGCTTAGTGCTGGTCCCAGGACAGGGGAATTCTGCCCTCAGTCTTCCACAGGATCACTGGATTCTTCTTTCTCAGTGCGTCTGCTTCGTTCTGCGAGGAAAGACAGCAATGCACATTTGCCCTCAAAATAAATAATGTGAAATATAATAAATATGTTCACAGTTGGGAGGCTCTCAGGTACTTAATTAACAGAATAATTGCCTTTAATGACATAAATTGCGGTAGAAACATTTGCTGTCCAACCAGCGCTGAGAGAAATTAGAGTAACACCGAATCCAGTGTGATTTAGAAATATTTTCTCATGAATATGGAAATGTTGGGTAAAGAAAAAGTAATCTTTTGATTTTTAATTTTATTTTGATATTCAAATAGCTGTGAAATGTAGCTTTTAACTTTTTTTACATCTTTGATGACTGATTTGGAAAGCAGCTCTCATATATGGAGTAGGACTATTGCAATGTTCTGGATGCGAGCTGCAAATATAATTTAAAAATCAATCATTAATTGAGAAATCCAGAAAAAGCTGCCAGTGAGGGAGGACTTAAGAGTAGGAGGCTGAGTAGGAATCAATGATTATGACCTGATTGCATTTGTAATCAAGAGAGAAAAGGCGGTCTGTACTTGTAATATGGCATATCTGTATTAGCCCTGCAGATAGGTTAGATTCCCACTTTCATGGGAAATTAGAAATTAAAATTACCAGAAGAGAAAAAGAACCCAAATTAAATGGAACTTCATTGAAACCAGCAGAAACAACTTAGGAAATCTGTCTATATGCTTTTCAGGAGAAACTAGTGTGTTCTTGGTTTGTGTATGACTTCCTGGAATCACAGAATGACAGGATCATTAAGGTTGGAAAAGATCTCCGAGATGATCGAGTCTGAAACATCCCATGTAGTGCCACGTCCAGTCATTCCTTTTACATCCAGGGATGGGAACTCCACCACCTCCCTGGGCAGCCCCTTCCAGTGCCTGACCACTCTTTCAGAGAAAACACTTTTCCTGACATCCAACCCGAGCCTCCCCTGGCACAGCTTGAGGACATTTCCCACTCTCCTGTCCCTGTTCCCTGGGAGCAGAGCCCGACCCTGCCCTGGCTGCCCCCTCCTGTCAGGGAGTTACGGAGAGCAGTGAGCCTGTGCAGCTCTGTTTAGCTGCTTGGTGGAGCAGACACCAAAGCGCTATTTACTGTGAGTAAGCATTCCAGAAATTTACTCTCAGAACTGAAGGAGTAAGAGCACAGCTGTGGAACAGAGTGAGAATGGCTCAGCTGGAAGGGAGCTACAGTGATCGTTTGTCCAGCTGCAGCTGCAGCGATCTGTGCAAGCCATTGCCGTGTTTTACGTGTTTCGGAGGACACAGGTAAAGAAACTGCAGCCTGTGAAGAGCCCAGCCTGGAGCAGGTTTATCCCACAGGACTGCCAGCCGTGGAAAGGACCATGCTTGAGCAAGGGAAAAGCACAAAGAGGAAGGGCTGGCAGAGAGGAGCTCTCACAGCCCGACTGCAACTCCCATTCCCACCACTCCTGCACCCCTTGGGGGGTAGGAGGCAGAGGGAAGGAGTGAAGCCTGGGAAAGGGTGTGGGGGAGGAAGGCGATTTAGTTTTTATCTGTTTCTCACCATCCAACTACTTTTATTTGGTAATAAGCTGGAAGAAGCCAGATTTACATTAGATATTGGGAAAGAATCCTTCCCTGTGAGGGTGGGGAGGCCCTGGCACAGGGTGCCCAGAGAAGCTGTGGCTGCCCCTGGATCCCTGGCAGTGCCCAAGGCCAGGCTGGACAGGGCTTGGAGCACCCTGGGCTAGTGGAAGGTGTCCCTGCCCATGGCAGGGGGTGGGACAGGATGGGCTTTAAGGTCCCTTCCAACCCAAACCATTCCATGATTCTCTGATTTTTTTTTGTCTGTGATGGACACTAGTAAATGATCTCCATGTCTTTATCTTGACTCATGAACTTTTTCACCTAATTTTCTCAGCCTGTGCCATTGGTGGGGGGGAGGAAGAGTAAGAAAGCACCTGGTGGGTGTCTGGCAGCTCAGCAAGATCGACTCACCCCAACCGCACACAAAAGTCTGTCAAGATCCATGTGGAAATTCCTTACAGTCCTACAATGTCCTGAGGGACACGAATAAACACGAGCTGGCAAACAATTTGTAACACAGACCAAGCGCAGTGGCGCTACAGAACCAAAACCCACTTCAGACCACATCGTCAAGGGGACAAAGCATGAGGTCATAGAAAGGAGCTGTGTATTTTATTTCTCATTTGAATACGGGTACCAGTGTGGAAAGATCGTAAATTGAGGAAGTAACTCTAAATTGGCAGTGCATCAAAGAATTAACTGATCTCTGCTTCTGAAGTTCCTGTTTTGCACAATAACCTGCAGTGAAATTACTTCACATGTGAAAAGCTTATTCACTTCAGTAAATGTCACGCTCTTAATACAGTCACTTTCCAAATACTATTATAGCATAAAATGTTACAGAAAATAATAAGGCTGTTTTATAATTAGAACTAGGCAGGATCACTATCTCAGATTACTCATTTGCTTGAACGTTCCTTTACCACCGACTGTCTGCGCGACATTTGAATGTCACAAAGCTCCCGTTGTTAATATTTGCACAGTAGTGTGGAATAACAGTTTGTACATTTGCAATGAGCTCCCCTGCTTTCCCACGTAAGCCCCAGGGATGCTCAGCCCCCTGCAGAGCCAGGCACTGTCCTCAGGACTGGGTAAACAGCTCCCGTGAGGAAGGTTCAGGTTTTCAGGGCAAAGAGAACCAGGGATAAATCAGCTGAAGCAAATACATAAAAAGGTCCCAAGAATAGAGGCAATGACATGAAAGACAAAGTCTCAGATGTCACAGGGTGGTACATCCCCTCTAATTAGCTCCAGACCCACAAAGCCAAGGGACCAGGTTTAAACAGGGAAGAAGAATGGCAACTTGTTAGGCACTGTCCTTCGGATTTGCAGCTGGATGGTCTCAGGCTTCAGGGAGCTGGGCTTTAGGAAAGGTGCTGGGAAATGATCCTAAAGGGGTGCAATGCATACCTGACTAAAGAGATGTTCCAGTTGGAGTTCCATGTTCTAGTGCATAAAGATCATTGAATCACAGAATCACAGAATATTCTGCCTTGGAAGGCATCCACAAGAATCATCAAAGTCCAGCTCCTGGCCCTCCTTAACGTACTACAAGTGGGTTCTTTTTGCATCTTCATCTCTCTCTTTTTTGTTTCTTTTTTTTTTTTTTTTTTAATTAAACTTTTTTTTTTTTTTTTTAATTTGCTTTTAAAATTTTTTGGTTTAGTTGAGGTTTTACAGGATTTGTCAACGGAGAATCTCAGGCTCTGGAGTGACATTATTACCCAAAGTAAAGAAAGGCAATCAATTGATTTATGCAACTGAATGTATTCCAGGATAGAATTTATTTCTTTTTTTTGTAATTTCTTAGGGGCTTTTTGCAGCTGAAGAAGTCCTGTTCTGTACTTACTTTTTCACAGGCTACTGAAGAAGCTTGTGTTAATTCAGGAAATGGTAAGACTACACCTGCCATGCTTCTACTGTGAATTCTTATCCCTTTGACATATACCACCAGAAATCTGGAAAAAAGTGGGTTTTCACTAATGTTTCTTTCTTTAACAAGAAAGTCGTAAGGTTTGTTCACCTAGGTGCAAGATCTAGATGTAAAACTTGTGCAATTTGTCACGGCCTGTACCTACATGCTTGACAAATTTACTGCTACAAATACAATAAATATCTACAAGCAGTAGTGAGAAGAAGTGAAAAAAGGAAATGTTTTCTATAAATCATGCATTTAAAAATGAATGCGCCTTTTTCCTTCTATGTATCTTGTTAAAAAGAGCAACAATCCATCATTAAACCTTTTAAGCCAAAGAACTTTTTCCCTTGTGGACATCCAGCTTAGCTCTTCCTAGTGCCTTACTACAAACATGTATTAAATTCAGATTAACACTCACACAGGATCTGATTTAATTTCCAAGACAGAGATTAAAATGGCGCAGAGTGGGATTCCTGGGGTTCTGTGAAAGGGCCAAAAATTGGACTAAATGATCTCTATGGGTCCCTTCCAGTTCAGGATATTCTGTGATTCCATGAAAATAATAATAATTGATATCTGAACTATTTATTACATGGCGCTCTTTTAGCCTTCAAACATAATGAAACTGAAAAATGAATGAAAGAGAAGGAATGTCAAGCCTGCTGTCTCCTGCATCATTTCACATGATGGAAAAACAGTTCCTTCAAAAGAAGGACCATTAGGAAATTGTTCCTGAAAAACCTTACCTTCTAAAGAGTAAAAATCCCTCATCCCCGGCATGAAAGGATATCTGACAGATTTTTTTATTCAGACATCACACCAGAAAAAGATCAAACCAAAACAGAATTATTCTGAGGACTGAAACATAATTAAAAAAAATACTGACCCTCTCAAACTATTAATTGCTAAACACTAATTCCAGTTGTTACATAATTTGTATTTTAACTTTTTTAAATAGCTGCTTTTGAATAAAGATACGAAAACAGCCAATCTATAAGATGCAAAGTTTCTCAGGTTTTAAAAGTTACATTACTAAAGGCATTTATAAAATTTGTTAAGTAGTTCTTTTTCTGATCATCCATTGCTATGTGTTTGTAAATACTATAATTATGTAGCTTTTAATTCAGTGTCCTTTCTATCTGCTTTATCTGGGAGGTTTCCATTCTTGCTCCAGACAGACATTAGGAATCTCACACTCCTTGTGACAAGGTGCCACTAAAAAGCTGCCGGAAAATTTAACTGGATTTTGAGTCTGGATACAGAACTATTTGCAAGTAAAGTTCTCAGCTGTCTCTTTGCAACCAGAAAATTAAATATTTTCCTTTCGTTGTCGATATTTCGTGGTACTTTTGATTTCTGACTTCACTTTTTCTTTTTAATTTCAAGTAGTGCTTTTTCTCCCATGTGTATTGATGTATTATCTTTTCTTTACACAGTATTCTTTAACTCCCAGATCTCTATTCTGCACTACGTTTTTGTCAGTCCTGATGTAGTTCACTTTGCTGTAGGCTATGGGGTGGGAATAAAGTCTGTTGGAAAGACTTGCTGTACCATTTTCCACATGGGTATTTCTGTTCCAGCCCAAAGTGATATTTAAATGTCTTCTCCTCTTCCAGTTTCATAATCCTTTTTTTTGAAGCAGAATGTTAAATGGCATTTTGATGTAGCCCAAAAGAGTCTTGAAAATGGCCATTATCTTTGGAGGTGCTGAAGGAAGCATAGTGCTGCCTTTCAGAAGGACCTGGACAGGCTGGAGAGATGGCAGAGAGGAACCATCTGAAATCCAGTAAAGGTGAATTCAGGGTGCTTAAAACACAGGGCTTTATTCCTGTTTAAATGTTCCTTCAGCGGCTTTAGCAATTCAAGGATTTTCTGTTGTTCTTAGTGCTCCGAGTAAGAAATGACTCCCAGTTGCATTTTCCTTTCCCTCCTCTGTCATTTTTGGGGTTTTCTTGTTGTTTTTTCCTCAAGCAAGCCAGGTGTTTCCTCCATTTTGGGAAATGCCCCATGGAAGAAGAATTCCACACACTGATACATCATATACCTCACTGCTATTTCTTTGCAATCACCTCCTTCTGGTTATACTGGAGCTTTAATTCCAGTAGTTTGGAAAACCTTTTCAAAGCCAGAAATCAACCACGATCCAAATCGTGAGTGAGGTTTCTTGCTCAAGAAACCATCTGTGTTAACTTAAGCATATTTGATGCCAAATCATAGCAACGTGATTCGATGAAATTCTGATTCATTCCAGTCACTCTAAAATCGTGGTTTTAGTCAGAACTCATGGGGTTCCCCACCCTCCTCTCCCCAAGTGTCTTTTGCTTAAAATAAAGTACTTTGTTCCATGGCTGCAATGACCCCTTTGAAAAACTGTTGTGACACGACACCAAGAATTATGATTTTAACTCTCTATTACTGATTCTTCACATAGTATTGTTGCAGTAACGTATTTAATAACTGCCCCCAAAAAAATTAAAAGCTGAGAGATGTTTTCTCCAAATGTAGGCAGCTAAATAGTGCATTTAATTCCATTTGTAAAACCTCTGTTCATTAATTAATGATGGTGTCTTTGGAAAGAATATGCTTACTCATGCTCTTTAAATCTGCCTTTTGGGTTTGCAAATCCAGAAGACTACAGACATTCACTAATGGCAATTACACCCTAAAAGGCAGGTTTTGCATCACAACAAAATTAGCCTTAAAAAAGGGAAAATAGTAAAAAAATAAACCTAAAGCTGAAAAACACAACAGCCTTTCTTCTTGATTTTTTGAGGAAATAGAAATAATTCTAGCGATCACTTCTCTAGGGGTTTAATTATTACTGACAGACACCAGCAAATGAGGGTTGATTTCGAAAAGCGTTCACTGGGAATGCAGGTGAGCATCAGAAATTAAGTCAAGCAAAGACCCAAACCAGTAAATCTCTTTGAAAATTAAAATAACGCAGTGGTAATATTGCTCAGAAATTTGTACTTTATAAAGAAATTATACTTCAGAATACTAATCATTGCATAACAGTGCAAATTTTAGTTGGTTTTGGATCAACTGGGAGCCAAAACCAGATTAAAACCAGACATAAACACTTACTACCTTTTATGTTCTTTGCTTGTAATACCTATAATAGTAGTGCTGCTTCTCTCAGCACTGGCCTCAAAATCTGTTTTGACACCTAAAATTTCATTATTTGAAGACACAAAGGGTTTCAGTAACTCACTGCCAAGTTATCTAACCTTGTTCAAATATGTAATAATGACTTCAAAGAAAAATCACGTGTATTAGTAAATTACTGTTATTGAATTGGTAAATATCACAACCCTGACACCGAGGAAACAGAAGATATTAATACTGATGAGGAAATGTTTATTTATGAAAGACATGGCGGAATAAGTTCAAACAGAGACTAGGGATAGGTGGGCTACTGGGAAAGAAGCTTTCCCTGTGAGGGTCGGGAGGCC
>VZRQ01000572.1:1766-35332 GCA_013397975.1 Machaerirhynchus nigripectus
ACCGCTCACAGGGCATGGGAGGGATGGTGGAGATCCAGTGGGGGTCCACCCACCCCACCGATGGAGAGGGCGCACTGAGGAGGAGGAAAAAGAGGCGGAGGGACTCTCTCGAGGATAAACTTTACTGCATCTTGAGAAGTCATGTGGAAAGAGCAGGGCAAAGCCATTACTTGGCCTTGTTATACCCTTACAGGATGGGGGGGAACAATAGACAGCCAATATGCAGGGACATAGCATTTGAAACTTGACGGGCAAAGGGTGCAGAGCCAATGGGAGCCAGCGTGGGAGGAGAGGAATAGCGCGGGCTAAGGGGGGTATTGCAGGACATAGAACTTTCTGGGGGAAGTGCCAAATGCAGGGGATACGGGGGGAGGAGAGGGCAGTGGTCAATCAGGGGGGTGTCATATTGCTGGCCGTGGCACTGACCACAGCTCACTGCAACAGTATCTGGCTTTATCTGCCAGCAGCCCCAGAGTTTGTTTGCAAAGACACCTCCTTGTCATTCCTTTCGTGCTGAAACAAATTCAGCGGTGAGCATAATGAGCTGTAGAACTGGACCATCTTGCCTTGAGTTCTGTTTCAGACAGTAGCAAATGCTGATGGCAGAATGTAAGAATAGAACATTTTTGTAACCTCTACTGCTGCACCAAGTTTAGAGTCTAACAGGTAGAAAAACTCATTCTTCTAAACCACTCAGTCTTTATTTTAAGAGCAAAATTTTAGTAGTAATAATCTGAGTGCCCTGAGGAACTAAAGTTGAATTGAAGAACAAAGTCTGTTAGACAGCAGGGGAAAAACCACTGAAATATTTTTAAATGGAACATTACAAACACTGAAAACAGACAGTCTAAAGAAATGGGACAGCAAGACACACAGGGGAGCAAGTAGAAGGAGGCAGAATCAACTACATTGATCTGTGTAGAAAGTTTGCTTTATATGCAACAGTTCACTCCTAGGCTTAATCATGGCTTTCCTCTGCCACTGGCCACAATAAAAACCAACAGCAACAACATGAAGAATCCTAGCTTTAGGGATCAAAGGAGAAATTCAGGCATACCATTCTATAATATGATCACACATATCCCCTTCCCAGCTGCTTTCTCTCCCCCTGCTATAACCACCCATATCTTTGTCTTGAGAGATGACAGGTTTGCATAGTGCATGCAAAGCTGGCTGTTTTCAAGGTCCTATTTCGGACTGTATTAGCCAGCATGTAACACACTTCTTTACACTCAGAATCACTTTTCCAAAGTTCAGTTTTGATTACTTCAGACTTGTGTTTCATGCTATGCTGTTATTTATTTTAATGAAGTCTGCCGACTCTATAATTTGGTTCAAACTAGGAGATCTTTGGAGCTGTTACGCTACACACAAATACAGGATGATACAGCAAAATAACCTAAATGGAATGAGGCCAAACAACATATAATCATGTCTAACAAAGGAGGGAGGGGAGAAAGTGCAGAGAGGGATGGGTGGGGAGGGAAAAGTGAGATGCAATAAATACTTTGTGAAGAAAACCCATGCTTCTTACTATACATGAGGCTTGGCAAACAAACAAGAGGACAACTCTGGCTGAAAGGGAAGAAGAGGGTCTGGCAATCAGTGGATGGACAATGAAAGCCATCTACTGATTTGGCAACTGATTATTTTTCTAGCAGCATGTTTTCACAAGGTGGCAAACATAGTCCTAGAGAAAGACCTCTGCAATAAATTGTTCTTAATTTTTTTTTTGCATCACTGTTCATGACTTGCAGAAAGCAGAAAAGGAAAAAATGTACAGAGTTACACCAAGAAGAGAGTCTCCAGGCTGCTACCTTCTTCCTAATATGTTTGGTACCTGAAGACTAAGCCTTCTCAGTTCTTTGCATTAATTAGAGTCTTCCTTACCTCTCTTCTCATAAAACTCATATTCATTTTTTACTCTTTAAGTGGAGTGAGTAGGCAGTGACTTTGTGATGTGCTTCTTGGGCACAGCTAGAAATGGCATAAACTTCTGAGGCAGAAATAACACAAAATTGTTTCCTTTGTTTGCAGAACAAATAGATGAATTGAAGGTAAGGCAATATATTCACAAGAATATTTCACTGCCTAGGCTAAATAACAGAAAGGTGTCTGCACTGGAGTAATTTGTTCAAGGGGAAATGATAATGGAATAAATACTATGCAGTATTTGTTCAACCCAGGAACTTGCAAAAAGAAAGATGAGCAGGAGATAATGAAGCCTAAGGGAGAGCAGAAGTCCAAGAGGTTTTTACCCCTTCCTCATAATCAACCACAGTCATGGAAGCACTTTAGCTTGTTCTCCGACTTCTTGGACATGAACCTCTAACTAAGCATACCAGAACTCCCCCTACTGAGGAGCTATCACAACCACAACTAAATACTTGGGGAATTTCTTTGACAAAAGACCTCTCTGCTGGAAAGTGCTGATTTGTTGAAAACAAAGCTTTCTGTGGAAAACTGACATCTTCAACGAAATATTAGCTGGAAGATGTTCCTCTGCTCACAGTGCAATTGCTTGGCAAGACCAGGCAGATCCAGCATTCCTTCTGGGGTCCTTCTGCACCAGCCACACACTGCATGGACAGACAGCCAGACAGACAAGCACAACCCAGAAAGGGCAGCCTCTTTAGTGCAGAAGGCCACATTTAGAAGAAGTGTTTGAATCTGGCCTTTCCCACTGGACTGCTACCATATGGGAAGGGAGCTGGTTCCTGTCTCAGCCTCTTTCTACAAAAGGTGGACTTAAATGCTTTGTTCTTCTTTTTCAAGAAGAGAACAAAGAAAAAGACAGAATCATTAAACTTTTCAGAAAACAGCACTCTGTTTCCACTCTAGTTTTAACAAAAATGATATCACTGCACTCACACTAGGGATTTGATAATTATTTTGGCTAAAGAAAACTAAAATAAACAAGGACAAAACCTTGTAAGCCTTGTTATAGCACTACATTTAGAAAGATTAAGCTTAAGACTTAAAATGAAAGAAACCCTCCCTTGCTCTCTACTCCCCAGCCTGAGACTGGGTCTCCTTGCATGCAACACTTAGTTGTCAGCACCGTTTCACCAAATCAGTGAAACAAGGTGCAAGCTGGGCTCCCTGACTAGGAAAACAGTGTTTTCTGATGATGCTTAAGAGCCCTAAAAGTCTGTCAAAAAGTGCTAGATACTCCTTTTAAATGATGTGGCTGCAGCAAGATTTTGTTTCCAATAATATAACTGCAGGAAATGTTTAGGGTATTTTTAGCTCAGATGGAAGACAGAAAAGACTCTTTCTGGTTCTTGAACCTCACTCTCTGCTATCACAAAGCAACTGCATTGTTTAAATCCTTTCCCAAAGATCTCAGATCCTGTATATGCTAAGGACTTTTAAAACACAGCTCAGCTGCTTGGCAGATTCTTAGTGAGCCCAACCTGAGTGTGTGCTTTTCCATGCTCATGGCTGTGGGAGAGCTGTTGCTGTTGGAGCCCAGGGCTGAGGAGCTAATTGTACTGCACTGTGGTGCCTCTGCTCAAGGCAGGTGATGCATGTTTCACTGTAGTTGTCCTGAGTCCCAAAAGAACTGTGCCTCCCCTTGATTCTGTATTTCCAAGGCAGCATCCTCATCTAGCTTCAAGTCCCCATGAAACTTAGACAAAAAACAAATGAAAGTATTGCCTTTGGAATATATGTATATATGTGCCACCTATAAAACATGCCATTTAAAAATACTTTTGGTTGATTTGTTTGGAAACCACAAGCCATGGAAACAGGATACAGACAAACTCTTACAGACAGTACTTGCTGGAATACAGCTGAGTGTAAATTAATCGAGGTTCCAAGCAACAAGGAAGGCCTGTCCACAAACTAACTGTGAGCCCACAGCCACCTTGACCCGAGTCTGCAGTTAGGATTAAGAGCTGAGCCACAGCCATTTCAAACATCATGATATTATCTCACCTTGAGTCCTTTTCTGGTCCAAAATAAGGTTTATTTGTGGATCAGTATTTTGTGACTAACATTTTTATGCACCTCATTTTCTGTTGTGGCAATGACTGTTGTGGCAACAGGTGATAATGCCTTGTACTTCAGAGTTTGCTGATGTATAAGCCACTCCAGAGGCAACTGCCCAGGGAGAAAGCAGCAATGAGCCATGCATTAGCCCTATAGAGACAGCTGAGAAGAGTTACAGCATGCTGCTGTGCCACCAATCTTCTCAGCAACTAGAAAAAGAAAGGTTGGCAGAGACACTCGGTCCCCAGCTGTGTTTCAGATTTTTGAGCTGTAAAACTCAAGGGCTAGAAAAGGCAAAAAAATTTCAAGAGCCACTTGGTTAGAGGAAGGGGCTGTTTGCCAAAGCGTGGGTCAGTGGAAATCTGCTGTGACCAAAAGAGTAAGTAATAGAGAGATTGCCCCCATGTCACAGTGTCTATTAGCACAGTGACTTCCAGCATCCATGTGACCACATCTGACTGACAAGGTGACCATGATTCAATCAGCAGTGTGTACACACCACATTTGGTACTGTCATAGATGCAAAAAGGTACATCTAGAAAGAGAATAGCAAATCTATCACCTCAAATAGCATAAAGAGATTATTTTCCTAAAGTGCAGATGGTGAATGTCAGTTTGATGCCATCACTGATTTTTAAATTTTTTTTTTATTGCTTCACAAGACTTTTTCAAGCAAAAGGTAAGTGCTCCAATTGCTTAGATAATCCAGTCTAAATATGTATAGACTTTGTAGGAAGCTATGGCTAGGTTATAGCTTTTGACTAATGGTAGGAGAAAGATCCATAATATAATCTTGTAAGACTTGACTCAGTCACACTTCCGAATCAGATTTTGGCACACTTGTCATCTCTGTATTTAGACTCTTTGACACAGATTTACAGCCTTTTAAATCTGTTTCTTCCCAACTTTCAGTCTAAACATTTCCTTGGATACACAGAAATATCCACGACAAATTAAAATACATGCATCAACTAGCTGATCACAAAAGACTTCATCTGGTAGGCAAGAAGAATATTCCTATTACACTGTTGTTGCCAAATCCAGAAGCAAAGATTCTTTATGAGAAAGGTATGTTGCTAGCAGTGCAGGCTTGCCAGAAACTCGAATTCTGAACATAAATGGCTTGATACTGAGGAGAAATAACAGTTTAGGCCACTATTGGAAAGATAGAGTGTCAGTTCTTTTCTTTTTACCACTCAAAAGACAAAAAAGGAACTTTTAGTCAAGTGTCTTTGCTGTAAGTTATGAGAAATTATTACAAGGAATGTTTTGCTGGTTTGTTTTTGTTTGTTAGCTGGTTTTTGGTTGGTTGGTTGGTTTTTTTGGTTTCTCCTTTGTATGGAATCTATCTGGAGAGAATGGCATTGATAAAGTGTTGAAAAAACAGAATGCAGGCTGCCTCACATAGTCTGTATATTACATCTGCTTTTATCTGCCCTGGTAGCAAGAGGAACAAATTCAGGCAGCCAGGATAGTATCACTGTCACCTCCATGGTACGGTCACTTTTGTGCAAGTCCCTCTTTGGAAGCAGGTACATATCAAATAGTACAACTCCACCAGACTTCACTGGATAGCACTAGCCTACACCAGCTCTGATTTCCAGGCTTGTTCTCTAGCTGCCAGTATTGCTGTGTGGAAACGATGATAAGAGATTTAAAGAAAAGACCAGTGTATTTCTGTAGTTATTTCAGGCTTTCTTGTACTGTGCTTTTCCAATTTATGGATGACTTGCTTATTAACTCAGTTTGCCCTTATGGTATCACAAATAACTGAGGTGCTGTTTCCTGCTCTGCTGATCTACCACCGTGTGCAAAAGCTGCAGCTGAAAGTGGATGAGAAATGCAGATTTACTGCAGAGTAGTGGCAAGCAATCCTTAGTATTGACCCTGAAATCTTTACCAAGTTGGAATTCCCATGGAGTTTTGATTGAGGTGTGCAGAATTCACCTTTAAAGTTCATACATGAACAGAAACATAGTGAGAACAAACACAAATAGGGACTCTCACAGGCCTCACAAAGGTAAAATATCATATGCTGATGCAAGAATATCAGGAATTAAAGTCCTTCTACAAAGAGCAGAAACTGTCATTTTGTTCTGTTCATGTATTTTCAACTAGATATTTTCCCATCCCTTCATTTTTTTTAGAATAGAATGAGAAACACTCTTCCAAGTCTCTATGAATGTGATATTTCAAAAATATTTTCCCCTTGTAAATTAGAATGAAAAGAACAACTTCATTTTTTCATTGCAACTATTCATCTTGTTCTTTTTTTTCAGTTTAAGCTCCCATTTATGTGCTTCAAATACTACAAATTATAAAATAATTGTTCAAAGCAGATGTTTCAATGTCAAAACATTTCCTGTAAAAATGATTGTAAAAGAAAAAATGTGACAGGATAGGCTCAGAACAAGCCCTCCCCTGAAAAAAAAAAAGTTAGATTTGAATGAATTTTACAACACAGACATTTCAGTAAGAAATTTGTGATTAATTCCTTTCAATAACCTCTCAAGAAGGAACATCCTTTGACTATCTGTAAGCCTAGAATTACTATGCAAGTGTGCTGAAGAGTGCTAGACACAGGAGACAGGTATGTGCTCAAAGCCACCTGGGTACTTCTCCTTCATGACTCACTCTGGAAACCTCAAAGGAAGCACAGAGAGAAGCGTTCTCCAAATGACAACAGAACAATGCAATCCCCATGCCCTTGACAAATCAGGCCAGAACAAAGTAGGCTGCTTCATTTTCGCTTGTCACTCCAACATCCTTTTGCGTGCTCTTCAACAAGGAAGACAAGAAGAGTGCATTAAGTGGCTTTCCCCGTTTCACATTATTCTGTTCTGCGTCTGTACTGATGATGCACGCTGCTGAGCTAAACTCTTTCCTGAGAGCATGGCTGCATAGGAAATTGTGTTCTCTCCCCCAAGAATGCGAGCAGGAAGCACGTTCTGAATCTTGAGATTCTACTCATCAGCGGAGTATGCTGCCATTACAGCACTAAGCTGCCACAGAAATAATAGCTTCAATTACATTTTAATTATGAGAAGTTTCCAATAAAACTGATTCAATAACACATTATACTATTTTCCATGCTTATGCCAATGACTTGGAAAATAGTAAAATTGTAAAATTTTGTGTAAGAGAATAAGCCAGACCTAATTGCAATGACCAAGTGCCAGCCCTGCAGCTTAGTTTCTTCCCTCCCTATCCCTGAAAATTTCAAATCCACAACCAGCACCCAAACGTAACACTTATTATCCCTCCTGCATTTATATGCTCGTTCTCCAAGCAGGTGGATAAAAGTCTCTCTACATGGCTTAAGCTCTCTCTCTCAGTACAGGCTCATGGACTTTTATAATTTCTCATACAGCAGCAAATGATATTGAAAAGGCTTCACAGAGTACTGATGCCATTAATAAAAAAGTAGAGAGGAGAAAAAAAAAACATACTGGTAACAACTATGATTACGAAATTCCAAACCTTTGTTGGATGAACATTAATATAGGCTCCAAAGGGGCACTTTTACAGTTCATTCTTGAGCAGAAGTGTCTTGGTCTTGAGGTGTCTGCCAAGGAAGGCAGGAACCTCCCTTGGAATGGCAAATTATGAGCCCCTTCCCTCCAAATTATTATAACATTGAAATGAAGGGGCTTTCAGGAAAAGATATGGAAAAAGGAATAACAGTTCTTTACTGGTATGTATGTGCACAACAAGGCAAACAGACAGCACTAACTGTGGCAGTAACACCGAACAGAACCAGACCCGGTGCAGCCCCCTCGGCTGCCGGGCCCTTTCCCCTCGGTGCAGTTCCGGGCGCGGCCGCCAGGGGCGCTGGCGGCTCCCGCTGAGCGGGGCGGGGCGATGGTTCCCCCGCGCCTGCAGGGGGCGCTGTGGCGCGGGCTCGGCCCTCACGCGGCGATGGCGGGGGGGGTGGATGGTGAGGATGGGCTGCGGCAGGAGCCTCCGAGCTGCGGCTGGGACGGCAGAGGCAGGCACGTCCCGCAGGGTAGCAAACAAAGTGCAGCAGAAAACTCTGCAGCCTTAGCAGGAGCTGCGGGGCTCGGGTGGACACAGGGAGCTGGCTTAGAGTGTAGCGAAAAAGCCCGAGGCAGCGGCAGAAAGCACCGGGGCCGGGCAGCGGCAGCCGGGGAGACGAGCCCTCAGGGAAGGGGGAGGGGGTCGGGGTCCTGGGTTTTCACCTGAGGCACCCGAAGAGATGGTGAGGGTCCTTTCCAGTCAGATTGGGTGTTAATATGGTCCCAGTTCTACAGCTGCTCTAATGAGCAAAGGCTCACCCACAGTAAGAGAAGCGATAGGAGGACAAAAGCTCCGTTGGGGCGGCGAATCCTCTGGGCAGCAACTGCAGGCCGGCTGTCCCCCGATCCCGAGAGAGCTAGGAGCTGCGCCCAGCCCCTTCCCCCCAGCCAAAATCTCGGGTATCCTCTGCCCTTCCCAGGAGAATGCCCCTCAGTACCATAGTGCAGCCAGCTGCACTCCTCCCCTTTCTCCTTGGCTATATCTTTTGTCTCTCTTAAGTACCGGTTGTTATTGTCTCTTAGCAACAAATGGGACAAAATTCCCTGAGAGAAAGAAACAAAAGGAGAAATCCTAACCCCCAACAAGAATTTCGCACGGTCAGATGAAAATAAGATGAACATATTTAAAAGTTTCATCTCTATAATTAAGTTTAGAAGTACCATCCAGGTTATCTTTCGGACCTTGTGTTTGTAACTTCCATTCATCTTCGAAGAGATAACTTTCTTCCACAGCTAGCACACCTTGTAAACAAGGTTCCTTTCATCTCTGCAGCTCAGAACTGACAAGAGCTACATATTATACTCTGCTGTTCATTAAAAGAGAAAGGAGGAAAAGCAAGCATGAGTGCATGAAACAAACAGATCGGACACATAAGGCCATAGACAACAGCAGGAATACTGTTGCTTCTATGATCTCCTTATGTTTTGGCTTAGAAAACACAAAGCACATTAGGAATACACTTAAGGAACTGCTATGTGCCCACTCCTATTGAATGTGTAAGTTTAGCATTTCTTAGGGACAGGCCGTGAACACTATAATTTCTTTAAAGGAGCAATGGAAAATCAGTTATTTAATTTCTTCAACCACAGTAAAATAAATTACTGTTTCTAACACCATTCAAATTGGAGCAGGTCAGATTCTCCCCTCCCTTTTATTGGGCAAAAAACAACCACAAAAAACGAAACGAAAACCAAATTGTGGTGACTTCTGCAACAAACGAACAAGATACTGCTAAAGTTCAAAGCATGTGTGTTCCTGCTTTACAATGCAGGTTTTTTCTTCTAATGCTAATGCAAGTGACTGTTGTGGGTCAGAC
Source organism: Machaerirhynchus nigripectus (assembly GCA_013397975.1). Classification (NCBI taxonomy): domain Eukaryota; kingdom Metazoa; phylum Chordata; class Aves; order Passeriformes; family Dicruridae; genus Machaerirhynchus; species Machaerirhynchus nigripectus. Next base: position 11,116 of record VZRQ01000572.1, read on the forward strand.
ATACCCTTCCATGAAGCGTGTCTGTTTTGGAAAGGTGTGAGTAGAGATGTGGATGGGTCAGCAGAGATGCTGTGCAAGGTAAACACTCAGCCTTGTTCTAGTAGCAGCACAGGAGGGCTTCAGTGAGACTAAGAACTACAGGTTTGGTGTCTTTTTGGCATTAATAGTTATGCACAAACACCTGTCTTCCAAGACAGATGCCAGCGTTTGCCTGCAGAGGGTCACAGTGGGTTTTCTCCCAGCCCAGCAGGATCTGCTGGATGCTCACAACTAGTCAACAAAAAGATAAGGCAGGATTGGAGCCCAATAAATCCAAGACCATTTACCAATCACTCATTCCTTTGCTTCCAATCTTGCGTCTCCTCCCATTTGCCTGGGGCCTCAGGCTCATTTCTTCAAATGCTGAAAGGCAATAATCTAGATCAATAAAAAGGGAGGGAATTCTATTGCTGAAAAGACCATATGCATAAAAACATCATGCACAAAGAAACACAGCTAATTGGAAAGCTGAAGAACAAATACCCTTCCTTTCCCTTCCTGCAGAAAGCGTATATCCCACACATGCTCCTGTCAACAAAAGACCAACATTGACCAAAGCCAGTGTTTCCAGGGAAACGCTCAGCTCCAGGCACAGCCAGCCAGGTCACATCCCTATCTCTGCAGTCAACTTCACCCAGTTGCAGAGGGCAATGTTATCTTTGTAAGTGATGGACACAAGATCTGTGCAAATGAAGTATCTGGTTTTAAAAATCCCTCTGTCAAGATTATATAATCTACAAATGTGAAAACAAAATACATATCCCACCAACCCCATGAGAGCTGTGTTTAGAAGGAAATTCAGAACTCTGGCATTATATTTATGATACTGGCTGTATCTACTGGGCACTCTTAAGGCCAAGTTGTAATCCTGGGACCAGTATTTAGCTCCCAGAGCATAAACTGCAAAGTTGTAGCCAGGCCACACTGCTGCAAGATCACACAGCCAGCAGCAAAAGAGGAAACGCAGCAGCAGTACTGCCAATACTTTGCAGAGGCACGAGAAGGTCAGTATTTCACAGATATGCTCTACATATAGATATGTGTGTATGCATTTGCAAGGAGTTTGTTCCCTCCCCTGGTGTCCTACATGTTATTTTGTACAGCCCTCTGTTTTCTGATGGCAAGCCTTGAAGAAGTACCATTGGAACAACTCCCCTGGACATGCGTGAAATTGTTTGACTTGTCCATATTCTACTTTTTCAAGCTTTGACACACAAGTTTCACTTCCAGAAAAAAAACAAAGGAGGTAAGACATAAGGAACTGATTTGGACCCCTATTTTAGTTGTCAGCACACTGTTAATGCCTATATGTGATGCTACAAGGACTTGTTTATGTCACTTTCTACAACAAAAGCAAGAGATAAGTTGGTATGAGATTCCCTGTTGTGTGTCTTTAACAATTTCATAGTACTGGAATCAGGTGGACTTTCGCTGTTTCATCTCTATTCAGTTGTTTGCCTTGTAATCAGTCTATTTTTAGAATCAGAATAATCTCTAATGGTTATTTGGCTGTGTCTGAGTGCAGTACATGAATTAACCTTCAAATGTGCAAATATAACAGCCTGCAATAATTACAGTCATCTTTCGTTACAGACCCTTTTACACGAAGAGGTTTTTTCTGTGTAGGATAAGCTTCCTCAAAATTAGCGAAACCAATACCACAGGCATCAAAGGAAGGAGGCACCAGAGGCAGAAACCAGGAAGCAAGGTGAGCCCTATCTCTCAGCCCAAGGATCATGTGCCTATCCCCACTGTCCTCCCTTGAACTCTGCCAGGGGTGTCACCTCTGGGGTGGCTGCAGAGCAGATGCAAATCACCTCTTAGCACCTGAGCTTGAGCTGGCATTACAAACTGCTTAGTTTCCAGCTATGGCTCAGGACTGAGCACACAAGTGGTTCTCCTGCCATTCCAATGGATTAGCAGAAACATCTGGCCAAAAAGTGATACATACAACTGAGAGAGGTAATGTCCAAAACTGTGGCATTAATAGTCATCTGCTCTCTTCTACGAGAGTGTTTAAGCATTCTTAAAAGCCTTCCCGATATCAGAGGGACTTAGCACGTGCTTGAAGGCTCTTGGAACACATGCATTGAAGCACGTGCCTAAAGCGGTCAGATGAACTGCAGTCTCCAGAGACTGAAGAGCTATTTTAAAAGGTGGCCATGAAAGACAAGTATTTTCCAGGAGGCTTAACATAACCTCCTCAAAATCAGGATGCTTGGGGTCACTGTAAATGCACCATAAACCCGGGATTTACTGGGATGATATTTCATTAGAAATCAGTGTGTATGTGCAGGGAAGGAAATATGGCAAAATGGTTTGTAGAATTTAAAGAATATTTTCTGGTATCTAATACAAAATACTTTGAGATTTCATGCTTCATCACAGTTTTGACTTTTAGTTTTAAAACGTGACTACAGTATTCTCTCTGCTTTGCAAAGAGGATTCATAGCACATCTTAATAGGTACTCATGCATACTTTTTAGTTCTGATTCTTTCCCCAACATGCAATAGAAATGCATATGAGAAGGGGGTTGATCAATAGTTAACTCATGTAAGCACGAGTTAACTATTAAGAGACAGCAAATGTTAATCACAAGACCTAAGAAGCAGGATTCGCCTTAATCTTGTCAAGATAAGAACAGAACCTGTTTGAAACCAGCACAGAGGCCACTCAATCACCCAAAAAAAGACTGCACATGTTCCAGAAAGAAAGGTGGAAAGTGCATTGTGATGAAGACTACCAGCCTTCATCAGAAAGACCCCCGAGGAAGAAGAGAAGCCTTCCTCAGTGCGACCACCAGGGTACACAGCGCATGTGTGGCACGTATGCTAATGATATTAATGACATTCTGATTACTTCTGAGAAGTAATTTGTATAACCACGCCTATCCCAAGGAATGTGATGAATATTCATAAATTTTACCCATAATACTGGACTGTATGGAGTGCTCTGTGTGTGTGTTAGGAGGAGCGATCGATCCCCCACGCACCCTGGTGCCGAATAAAGCAAATACCCACTTCTCTGACTCTGTCTCTGAAGTGTCTCTAAGCTCTGTTTGGGGCAATTCACATATTAAAGTCTCAAAATAGGTGATGAAATCTCCTTCATGGCAGTTAACTGCTTCAGAGACAGCTTCATCAACATATTCTCCAATAAACTGATTAACATATTTTTAAAGAAGCAGAAACTGTGTTTCCTGTGTGGAATCTGGGAAAGAAGTTCTGTTCTCGTACCTAAATGTACTAAAGTGATGGAACACTGCTATCTCAGCTTCTAGACACAAATAGCATAGCCATATTCTCTGGTGGGCCTGTTTCCAATTTGTTTTTATTTAGTTTAAAACAGAAAGCTGGAATTTGTTTTGGTCTACACCAACTAGTAGATTCTCAGATAGATGTTCTCGTCAGGACAAGAGTAAAGAAGTTTATTCAGGGACTATCCCAGAATTATCAGCCAGACACATCACTGCCTGTGAACCTGTCTCAGAGCTCAGGCATAGCTCCAGAAGCCCGAGACTATTTTTGCCATCTGCAATGCTTGTCATACACTGGCAGCTGAGAAGTGCCTACACTGCTGCTTCCTCCACTGGAGGTTTGAAGGCAATACAGAGGGAACTGAAGAAAGCACTAAGAACATTTTGTATTCTTGTGTTTGTGCTATGCAGAATAACAGGCTGTTTGGTGGTTTGTTTCAGGCACCTGGAAAACAGCTACCCTTGAGCTAGTACAGGTTCTCACACCTCTGTGAGTAGCTCCCTGTAGCGACAGACTGACAGTGACTGCTGGCACTAAAAAGAACAGGCTATACAGCCAGTGTCTGCTGACCTAACAATTTTTTCTAAGCTTACAAATGACAGTATCAGCAGGCATTTCTGAAACGGTTCATGGGCCTCAGTGATACTAAAATATTTTGTTACACTGACCTTGGGGCTTGTAGCCTCAGCCATGTTTAACTGGATATCCCTTAACAGACTGAATTAAGAGTGAAAACAAACAATTTCTCCTGTAACATGCCGAACAGCAAGAGGGCAGATTGCTTACTGACTTTCCTTTGCTCTTTGTCTTCTAAAACACAGGAGCGTGTCCTGTGTGTCTGTCCCATTGCTTTGTACCTTGTTTAACCAGGGGCTGCCCTGACACTCTCTTTCTGGTGGTCAGGAACTGTCAACAGCAAAGCAGACCCTGGGGTCCCATAGCCCAAATCTGCTATTCCTGACCATACACAGCAAAACTTTTCTGGGAAAATGCACATTTGCTCTCTACTTGGCCGAGTAACCTCTTACTCTAAAAAAAAATAATTTTAACAACCAAAATACTCAGACAACCTAATCTCTTAGTAAATGATATAAAATTACATTGTTTTCAGTCCCTAAACTGAAGCTTAAGCATAGCAAATAATGCTCATGATTTTAACGTTAGTGTTTTGTTCAAGGAACTGCACTGAAGAGTAAAGAGAGAAACATTGTATTCCCAAGGCTCTCCCTCTCCAACAGGGTACTACAAGAAAATAGCACCCCATTTTCAGCGTAAGAATCAGCTGCCCTTTCAAATGCTCAAGGCTGAAAACTGTGGCAGCTTCCATCTTCTTATCTGCTAGTGCTTCCTCCTTATCAGGTGCTTACAGACAGCAATAGGATGATAGGGAAGCTGCTGCTTGTGCTGCATCAAAAAGCAGCGTGGATGTGTACAAACACAACTCAACCAAGCCAAGCTCCAGGTCCTCATCTGCTTGTATGAGGCCAATAAATCAAGAACCAGTTGGGAATACACTAACCTAACCCTTCACATTTGAATTGTTCTCCTGCCAGAATATACACCTACAGATGACTTGATTAGCTCCCGGTCCAAAAAGGGCAATACAGTCTTTCAACACCTTTCCAGTTAATGAGGACCGGTTACAAAAATACTTTAAACAATATTCAGCCTTGAGACAGTGCTTCCCTTTCTCTAATTTGTAGAACATACATGTCAAAAAAGAGCTCACATGTCACTTAGAAAGGGAAAATGGTTCTCAGAGTGGTGATAACTGAAAAAAACCCCCAATCTGCACATGCAACTTTAATCACAATTCAATGTGTGACCACCTAAAATCTCAGAAAACAACATGCATAAAAAGTCAATGTATTGGGTTTGCTTGGCTGGGTTTTGGTAGCAGGGGAGCTACAGGGGTGGCTTCTGTGATAAGCTGCTGGAAGCTTCCCCATATCCAACAGCCAATGCCATCTGTCTCCAAGATGGACCTGCCACTGGCCAAGGTCAAATCCATTGATGACAGTAGTAACACCTCTGGGATAACATATTTAAGAAGGAAAAGAAGAAGTTATTGAGCAGTTGTAACTGCAGCCGGAGAGGACAGGAGTGAGAATATGTGGGAGGAACAGCTCTGCAGACACCCAGGGCAGTGGAGGAGGAGGAACAGGAGCTGCTCCAGGTGCCAGAGCTGAGATTCCCCTGCAGCCTGTAGTGCAGCCTACGGAGAGGCAGCTGTGCCTCCGCAGCCCATGGGATGCAGAGATCCAGCTGCAGCCCCCCGAGGAGGAGCCCATGCCAGAGCAGGGAGATGCCTGAAGGAGGCTGTGAGCCCGTGGGAAGCCCCTGCTGGAGCAGGGGCCGTGAATCCATGGAAAGAGGTTTCCTGGTAGGACTTAAGACCCTGTGAGGGACCCATGCTGGAACAGGCTGTGCCTGAAGGACTACACTCCTTGAAAACAGACCCATCTTGGAGTAGTTAGTGAAGAACTGTTGCCTGGGGGATGGACTCACATTGGAGAAATTCATGGAGAACTGTCTCCCATGGGAGGGACCCCACGCTGGAGCAGGAGAAGGACTCTGACTCTGCTCCCTGAGAAGTGGCAGAAACAACCTATGATGAATTGACCAGAACTCCCATTCCCATCTCCCTGAGCTGCTGGGGGAGGACGTAGAGCTGGGAAGGAGGGAGGGGTGTAGAGAAGGTATTTTAAGATTTGTTTTACTTCTCATTAACCTGCTCTGATTTTGATTGGTAATAAATTCAGTAAATTTCCTCAGGTAGAGTCTGTTTTGCACGTGACAGTGATCAGTGAGTGGTCTCTCCCTGTTCCTACCTCAACTCATGTTTGTTTTCTCTCCCATGTCCAGTTGTGGGGGGAGTGATAGAGTGACTTTGGTTGGTATCTGGCTTTCAGCCAGGGTCAACCTACACAGTCAACCATGTTTAAGCTCTAAAAGGTAAATAAATTTCTAAGAAAAGTGTACAAAACTTCACAGGGACATCATGGTCCTGGATAGGAATGGTTTGCAGGAATAACTCAAACCACCTATTTTCTCCTTTTTTTTTTTTTTTTCCCCTGAAATCTGTCACACAGAATATTTATTTTATGGGATGCCCGTGTACTAAAAAACTCAAAAAGGGCTTTTTCCTTGTAGAAGAGCTGAAGTAATCTTTCAGTCATTCATATTCTTAATTTAATCAGGAACATCGTATGTCCAAGCTCAATGGATGCTATGTCAGCACAACTAACACACAAATTATTTTACAGCTGGCCACTCAAGCTTTGCACCAAATTCAGATTTTCTTTTTTTGATTTAAAACCCTCACAGATTACTAATTAGACAAAAATAATAGTAAGAAAGTCATATCTGCAGAAAGGAGTGTGCAAAGAACAGTTTCATACAGATATATTTCTCTGAGAAAATGAACTTTCTCTTGATGGGGAAGGGTAAAGTCTAGATCAAGATCTACCCATATGCATGATAACAGCAGGAAAACAAAATCTAATTTAGCCACATGCCTTGAGTGCACAAACATTAGCTGTAGATGCAAATATTTTTTATTAATTTGCATGAAAAAAGATGTAGGCATACTTCCCCATAGAACAAAGTTTCCACTGGAAGCTTATCCCAATCCTTACACATTTGCCAATCAAACAAATATTTTTTTTATGTCTTTGCTAAGCACTAAAGCCTTTCTTAAGCCTTGGAATTGAGGACAGATCTTACAAACCAGCATGGGCAGAGAGGAGCTTGACAAAGCGTACAGCCACTGCCCCAGGCTTAACCAGCCACATGCTCAGGGTGGGTTTTATGCAGTCTCAAGCTGCAAGGCCGGTTAGAAGAGATGGATGGAGAAGGCAGGTATCCTGTGCTTCTAAATCAATTATGCAAGAGTAAATTACTGCCATACTACCATGGTAGACAGGAAGAAATCCTGAACTGGCATCCTAGAGAACTGACAACCATCCTGACAATGAGATTCTGATGATGCAAAGATTATGTGTATTATCCACTATTTTTCTTTGGAAAAAAACTTCCATATTGAACTATGACAGTTTTTAAGTGAAAAATGAGAGGCAATACATTTTGATGTATACACAAAATCATCGTGTTTACTTTCACGTTGTAGAGCATCCTGTACACAGCACTGTGGGAAACCTAGACTGGAACATATTTGTGCTTTCAGAACAAGCATTTCATTTGTTAAGGTTCACACTTGCCAGTTTACACAGGAAACACCTGAAGTAAACACCCCAAGCTTTGAAAACCATCTCTGTGTTTTAACATCATTATCAGCTCATGGAAAAGGATTTCCATGGAATAGGAACTCAGAGTATCCATGACATCCTAAGTAACACTCCCCAAAACCCACACACCACTACACACATTTGTAAATAGCAGGCCTTATATTAATTAACATGTTACCTACACATTGCTCGCTGACATTGCTACAGCCCAAACAAGTTAGTTCCTTCAGGGTGATTCAGATGTAATTTTCCAATCAGAACATACACAGTGCATGCATGTACAACTTCAACTTTGTACACCCCCCAGCACAGGAAGTTTTGTCCATAGCTGGGAGAACCGCACCAGGCTGACAACGGTTTAGATGACCACAGCCAGCTGCTGCAGAGCAACCAAAGCACAGCAGGGGGACTAAGAGTCGTGAACCCCCTTTTTGCATGCCTCCACTTACAGACCCTCTGTACAGACACACAGTCAGTGTCAAGGGAACTTGGCCAAAATACAATACAGTTAATTATGAAATACATTTTAAAAATATATAATAAATTTTATTTATTATTTTAATGAATATATATGTAATATATATATGTAATACATACTTGGCACTTCTCTGATTAAAAAAAAAGGCATTTGGCTGTTCAGTTTTTGTTTTACAGTGTTAGGAAAATGTTCTGTCTTTCTTTTCAAGGCTACTTGTTTGAAAAATGTGAGACTTTGCCCGGTAGTGAAGATGGCTTCTAACAGAAACAGAGCTTTAAAATTTTGCTCATAGAATTTTCACTTTATGCTAGCACACACTTTAGAAGACATATTCATTTGGGATGCAGTAAGGACAATTTCCCTGTAATTAAAGACTACCTACAGTGATTAATAGGCATGCATATAGAACGCATAGAACAGATCACAAGGAGGAATGAAGAAAAAACACCTGACCTATTGGCAGAACAAACAACTCACTTTCCCCAGTTTCTCTGATGACATACTGTTTCCTTGGAACAGTACATTGCAATTAAATACAATTAAATACAAGTTATTGTTATCAACAAAAAGAGGCCATCTACCCCCATACCCTGGGTTGTGGATGGTGGGTTTTAATTTACTGGATGAAGACAATCTCTCTGAGGGGAAGATCCTCATTTAGAGAGAGGCATGCTCTTGGGCACCTGTGTTATCAGCCAGCTTCTCTTGCCAAATGCAGCTGAAACGAGGGTCAAAAAAGCATCTCTCTCCCTCTCAGAGAACAGCTTGACCTCTCCCACCTGCAAGTTCTAATCAGTCCAAATGAACTGACTTTCAGTCTTCTCCAGTTTGTTAGAACAAAGCTGAACAACTACAAAATAATCACCTCCCTTACAGAGTCTGCAGAGAGGTTACATATCCTTGCTTCAGTATTCTTACCAGTTAAATGATTATGCTGAAGTCTGTCAGCTAGCAGCATAGCCAGAAACACAAAGTAGAATTCTAACTCCCAGTTTAATCCTCCCACTTCCACACTTTGAGTAATACCTCATGCAATCATAATTGCTTGGAGTAACAATGCAGGCACAATAGGCAGAAAGTTGGGCAAAGGAAGTGAAACATGGGACAACGCAGTCTACACTTCAGTGAGTGGTTAACAGGGAAACAATTAAGTGGAATACAGCAAACTCAAGATAGGAAAAAGGATGTAAGGCCATAAAGGGAACACTAAGGTGACTAAATATTTTTAAGGATATCTCACATGTTTGGAAGATAAGACTTAAGAAACAGGCAGGCAAGATATTCTATACAACATATTACCTGGATATAATACCCCATTTCCATGAATACAATTCTCCTTCACACAGAGATGAGCCTCAGAGCCAATAGTGCACAGTCTGTCATCTTTCCTCTTTTCTGCACTCATTGCAAAATTCATGAAAAGCTCCATCTTTCAGGTCTTCTTTCAAGGCCTTGGACTGCTTTACCAGACATTGACCCTGAAATTAAAGGTATGAAGCACTTCAATTCAGCTATTAAGTTCTTATTTTTAATGGTGGCATTAAATTGGCCAACTTCCCCCATCTGCTTTAGCTTTCAGGTTGAAAAATTCCTGAGTTACACCAGGTTACAACCCCAAACATAGTAAAGTCCAGGAATTATTGTTGTATTTCCTTCCCCTACTCTGTCTGGAAAAGAGTAATTAATATGACCTATAATACTGCACACACAGAGGTATTTAACCTTGGCCTGTTAGGGGTATCTTTGATGATCAGCTGTAACTCTGATTCTTCATTACAAGCTTCTCTCTCCTCCTGCTTCTTGTTGGAGTATCCTGTGGAGCAACTGGGGGAATGCATTTGCAGCTCCAAGTTCCTCTCCCATTAATATCTGTCCACCAAACTACTGCTTCTGCACAAGCAGTAGCCAGAGATGCTCCTGAGAACACAAATGCCGGCAGTAACTACAACACTAAGTGAGGCTGCTTTTTTGGAAAGTACAGTTACATTGAGGAGAATCACTGAGAACATGAGAACAGGGCCGAAGCCAGACATGTGCAGCATTCCTCCTCAAAAAGCAGATGCAAACTCAAAGTATCACAAATACATCCCACCACTGACATCCCTTTTCCAAGGACAGATAACCCATCTGAGTGGCAGATCCATGGCTCCAGTACTGGCATTCAGTCAGAAGGCTGCATTCTGAAGGGTGAGCCCTTTGCTCAGCCGCTCTTAGCCCACAGCTGACACTTCTTGTGCATTCACAACAAAACATTTGCCAGGTTCACCTCTGTGCTTTTTGTGACTCTGAGATAGGAGGCTTTTCCATTCATCAGGTTTGTCAACTTATTTGGGCACAGCAGAGGCCAGGAAACTTATCTTTGCTCTGTGCAGGGAAACAAAGGTCCGTGCTGCAGTGCATCCAGCCAATTTCCCTTTCTAGTTATCTGTGCAGAAAATAAACCACCTTCTGCATTGCCCTGAGCAGATGAGCCCCTCCCAAATGCCTCAGTTGAAAGCAACCTGTCACTTTCATTACCCAAGGTACTTGAAAACATATTCCCAGGCAAAAAATGCATTACACAGAGCATACACTTTCTCAAAGTAGAGTGGTGTTTTTGTCCATTAAAAATGACAGAAAGTATCCAGCAGCCAGAACTTGGTGGTCAGTTTGACCCACAAGAATGTAGCGCAGTTCGCTGCTGCCTACAGATTTAGATGATCAGATCAGAACAGCATCCATGACAGCTAGCTCACTCATTTGAGCCCAAACATTCATTTGAATAGTATGAGTGGAACCAAACAAATTCTTTACAAACCGGTTTTCATTAGTTATACTTGTCTATATTACTCCAGGAGGATACAATAAGTAATACAAATACAGAGATAATCATAAGCATATTTAACTGCCGTTTTGCAAAGAAGCACATACCTTTTATTAGCAAGTAAACATCGGGATGGGCTGCACTTTTCATTAAGATGAATGAAGATTTTAAAAATTAAGTTTTTAAACTACTTCCCTGATTAACTTTGATACTATGAAGCAGTTTTCAGATCTGTGAAACTATTAACCACTAGCAGGAAACAAGCAGGTCAGAACAGAGCAGGAGCCCCTTTAGCCCCTTCTGTCTTTGAAGAGACACAGCTGTGGCCTATCACAATAGGTACCTGCAGGAAAGAGTCCTATTTCTTAAGGAGATATTAATCTCAAAGCTAGAAGTATCCATCCTTTCTGGAACCCACAAGTATGTCTACTCTTGTAAAATGCACCATGGCTTATGGTTAGAGGATAGATTGTTAAAAAATTTTCAAGTGAAGTGCATGTGCAGGGATCAGACTGGGTTGGGGAGAAGCAAAGGCAGAACTTGAAATGATGGCAGCTGAAATAAGCTCAGCACAGTGTCCATATAAAGAGTTTCTAGTCACTATGACCAGAATTATGATCCTGCAAATAAACAAGATAGGTTAGATTTCTAATTACCTGAGTTAAAATGAGTAGTCCTACCCTATATTGCATACACTTATTGGGAAACCCCACAGCTCTCATTTATTTAAGCACCATTTAGATCTCTTCTGCATTTTTGTAGACAAGATTCTCCACTGCATTACACTACTCACACACAGTTAGCTCCAGTGAGGTCAGGGCAGTTGAAACAACTGAATTCCAAGTAGCAGAAAGAAAATTTAGACCCACTGTCTTCACAATTTTGAACAGCCATCTGACCCCTTATCTGTAGCTTGTATCCTTACAACTTACTGAACTGAGGAGAAAGATCTTTGATGCACTAGGTACTCATCAGTTGATAAAGCACATCACTATTGTCTTCCTCCCTACACAGCTTCAGAAAGATGGTTAAAGGGGGAGAGAACCAGCAAAAGGAGAAAAGTGCAGCTGAAAAAAGTGAAGAGATAAAAGAAAAAGCTCTGAGTCTTCCAGTGTGTGTTTATTACTTTCAAAGTAGCTAACTATATATTTTAAACTACTTCATGAGCTTAATGAGCCTGGTATTTGAAGAATGAATCTGTTCAGCATAAGGAAATTACTGTGGAGAAATTAGTCACAAAACTCTTGTAAATTGATGACATTTTACAAAAACAAACAAAACAAGAAACAGAAAGCAAACATTGCAGACTTACTGGAATATTCCCCAAAAGAAATAAAAAGGTGATTTATCAAATTTATTCTAAAGAAAGCTACAATTACAGAATTAATGATGCAACACCCATATTAGTAGCTGTCATGTTCAGTGTAGTAATTAAGCAAATCAAACCTTTTGTTAGAAAGGTATAAATGAAAATAGCAATTTTACAGCCAGAAAAGGAGCAAGAAAGTTAATCATTGTCATAATCGAAATACAAACTCAGAATTATATGACACCAGGTTTTATTCTCATTCCTTTGGATCATGCTTATTAAATCAGTTCCATTAAATCTCTTTTACATTCAGGACACACACAGAAGAGCAGTGAGCCTACAAGCTACCTGACTGAGTGCTTATAATCAGCCTCCTAAATCCAAATGTATAACTAAAGTTAAATCTACAGGCACATACAGAAAACCAAGTTCTGTCCAAATTTAGGCACTGATAAAGAATTATATTTATCAACATCTGGCGTATCTGGAAGACTTACAGCCACGACCCAGGTGGGGAATAAATCAGGACAGAATTAGACCTCTGGAGTGCACGGCTATATGGCAGCCAGATGTGCTCTCTGTCAACAAACATAGTCCCTTTTGAGTCACTGACTCCATCACCAGCAGAAGGAGCCTTATTAGCCAACATCGTGCATGCAGCTTCACTAATGTACTCTCTTGATTTCAGGGATAAACACATGCAGAATCCTGCAATGCGTGATTCCCACAGGCTAGCAGAGTTAGGCAGACTGGTCAGGCCACCCAAGCTGAAGGTCAAACAGTGCAACTTGTCAGATGTCCAGACTGCAACCCCTCCACCCATATTGGTAACAGTCTCCTTGTTCCTACTTCACTGAGTCAGCCAGCAGGTGACAACTGCTTGCCAGAGGATTTGCAGCTTTGCCTCAGAATAGCACAAGATACTTCTATCTTAAGAAACACAAAGTGATTGCCATAGTATATTTGACAGTAAACTGAGGCAAAACAGACAGAATTCTTAACTAGAAATGCCACAAACATCTCAGGAGATTTGTCTCTGATAGCTACCTACCCTCAGACTGCAGAAAATACTTGCAGAGCCTGGATCATGTTCCATGTTTTCTGATTAAAAGAGCAATGATTCTTCTCTGGAAGATGATGACAGAGCAGATGACCCAGCAAGCTCTTTCCTAGTCTGTGCATGGCTTGATATATGCTACTTTCTGTGGGAATTAGCAGGTCAGCAGGCCTGTCTGGCTCCGACATTGATCTTAGCACAATTCGTTTGTACCCGTGAGAAACTTAGTGTCAACAGAAGCAAGAAACCAAAACAGCAGAGCTGCAGCTGGTGTTTTCTAAATGCTTAGGATGCTTAGGATGCTTATGTTACTGGTAATTAAGAATAGTGCATTGTAGCTAAATGATAGCCAGTGAATCTATTGTAGTAGTTAAGCAGCCAATGGATGAGTAACATGAATGATAAACACAGCAAAGTCTATAAAATGTCTCGGGAGTTTTGAATAAAGACCTTTTTGCTTGAAAACTATTCCTGGGGTTGGTCTGTGTCGTGCCCGCCTCAACAGCAACAACTTTCAATTTTCCATGGCTGCATAATGCATGGAAAGGAGAACTAAAATTTTACTACTTCATACGGATGAAGAGTAGAACATGAATTCCTAAGGTCAGATTCCCATACTGATAATCCAGGTAATCAATGTTTCACTTATATCATTGGTGTCACCAACACTATTCACCAAGAAGCCCTAGTCTGCCTAAGGATGACAAAACACGACCCATGACAACTTTACACAAGATCTCCTTGCACTTTGAAAACAAAATAATGTAATGCAAAACTCTTTTAACAAAGGAGTGCAACTTTAAAGCTTCTTGACTTCCATATGCAGAAAATAAAAATTAACCCTGCTTTGTATCTCTGCTGGGCAATCAAACACTAGACCATTTTATACTATACAAATGACAGGATCACTCTGCCATACATAGAGGAAATGCAGAGGAATTATTAGTCAGGAAAATATTTAGCAACCTAATACATTCCTTGCTGCAGCTATTTTCAGAATGGAAGTGATCATTACTCAGACTTGTCAGAATCTCTAAACGCATGGAAAGTCATTCACAGTTCACCATTTTCTGCCTGGAGACTATGGGAGTCATGGTAGGCATGGAAAAAACCAGCACATTGAAGAGGTTATGTAGGAGTAGAATTCTCAGCTGAAGAAAGAGGTAATTTGCACAGTACCTTCTTACCTATTATGTAAGTGTTCCTAAATTAACTGAAATACTACACAAGCAATTTTTTGGTGGTGTCCACAAGTATAAACTGACTATTTATTTTAACTTTAATTTTGCATTTTAGAGCAGAAAAATAAGTTTATTGACTGGTGATATGAAAATAACTACGGGGAAATGAAAAAAAAATCTTTTCCAGGGCTGTGGAAATAGCAATAAGGATTATAGAAATAGATAGGCATGTTTTCCCTGTAGAATTATATCAGAGATTGGCACAAGAAGATCAAAAAATTACACATTAAAAAATCACACTGGAGATGCAGAGTAACTTTGTATGCCATGCTGTTTTGCTCTGCCCAGTACTTTACCATGGAAAAACACCAGAAAAATACCCCCACTATTCAGGAGTACTTCTGTGCACAACTGATGCACTACTGGCCACCATGAAAAGAACAAATCACCTTCAGCTTTTAGCTTCAGGCAAACCAGTCTAGTTGGTGCTGAGTGGTTTCTCTGCCAGGTCTAGGCCTGAGATGAGCTCTTGCTGTACAACTTGTGAACTGTACCAGCAGTCCTGTAAGGAAAAAACTGTTGGAAGATGCATGCTGAGGGCTGGGGCTTGGGGCTCATTGTCTGTCAGGGATGGTCCAGCTGTCCCTTCAGAGGGTTTGGTTCTGGAGTCACTCTGTAAAGCCTTTATTTTGACCTCTTGCTCTGTTGCAGGTGGCAAGGATAAAATTGTAATTCCTTCCTTTAAATATTGCACTGTGTTCTATATTGGAGAGATCCAACCGCTGTGCCTTCCCTGGATATATCTGAGCTAAGCTTTAACTTTTCAGAGCACTGACTGTCTGCTGGTATTCCCACAGTGTCTGTGTTGCAGCCATGGTTTTGGCTCGCGCTGCAGGACTGAACTGGAGGACTCCAGACCAAAACAATGAGTGCCGACAGCTCCAGGGGAAGAGCCAAGCTCCTGTCGCGAGTGGCTGTCAGAACACATATGCTTTGCGTGTGCACTGGAGGATGGACTTGAACAGTAACGCTGTGTTTTTCTCCAGACACAAAGGCTCTCTGTAGGCCCTGTCAGAACTACTTCTTCTGGATTGGAAACAACTGCGGGATCTTTTGTCAGGGAGCATGCTGTGGAAGTGTCATGCTGGTGACTGCCTTTAACTGAAGTGAGTGCAAAATAGCTGCCTGACTCTACAGCAGAGCTGCAGCGTTGTACTGAGGAGGGACAGCTATGTATGCACTTACCTTCCTCAACTTGCTTGCCCTAATGCTAACCTTATCCTGTTGGTAGCCCCAATTAGGAATTACGCAGAGCAATTAAATTTGTTAACAAAGTATTAAAAGTTTTCTATGTCTTTTACATACATTTTAACAGCCCTTAGGTCATTCAGTCATTTGGGACAGTCTTGCTGCAGCAAAATGGAGCTTCACGTTTTTCACACTGCTTTGGAGAAGTGGAAAAGGGTTTGCACTGGGGAGAGGTATGCATGTTTGTGTCCCTTAGGGTGTAGCCACAGCATGACAGACTGGGGTGTGGGATGCTTCATGTTTACTTTCTGTTCTCACTGATTCAGAGTAGAGTTTTTTCATCCTGCATCATTTCAAATGATGAAGTAGGGACTAAAATGAGAATTGCCCTGGTCAGTACACCCTGATTAATTTTGCCCAACTTCACCTGCCTGAAAGCTGTTTAGATGACACTGATAATAGCGGTGGATAGGAATAGAAAACATAATGGTGAATATCCAGACCAGAAAAGAAGATAGAAGTAACAAACCTTAAGTAAACTAACTGCTGGTTTGTAAAGATTTTTTAATATACATAAATTCTTGCTGAATGACAGTGTGTGGCACAGAACAGGGAAGAGGAACGGAGGGGAGGTAAACATCAAATAATTTTGTAACAGTTTCTAGGTTTAGGGTCATTTGGTGGTTTTGATAGTACTACGAAAGCAAAAGCAGCAGAGCAGCCCAGAATCTGCTTTGGATAAGGAACATACCTGACTATAGCCAATCTTTTGGTCAGATGAGGCAAACCAAATTGTACATAAGAGATGGCAAATTCTGTGAAGCTTTCTCTGACAATGGGTGGAGGAGCCTTCAGGTTTTCTTTTCTGATAGTGAAGGATTTTTTGAGGCAAGAACCATAGTGGACAGCCATAAAGCTATTTTTTCAATATGCTTTCCAGTGTCTGTTTGGAGTCAAGAAAATCTGGAGACTTTCTTGTTGCAGGCCTTTAGAGTGGTTAAAAAATTAAGGCCTGTGTCTCTCTGAGAAAGTTTCCTTTATTTTCTGGTTCACCAGTTGCATTCATTTCTATCTCTGGGATAGCACTTTTAAAAGATTTAAATTACATGAAAACATGTTTGGATTCTTGGACAAAGGTATAATTTTTGTGTTAGTACTCACTGCTACGGGAGAACAATCACTCAGGTATTTTTAGAATTAGTTTTTAGTCAAAATTTATCTCCCTTTAACCATCCTTCTCAGAAACCAGTGTAGCAAAAATCTCTCCGTAAGAATATGACTTTATTCAAAATGTGCTTGAGCACGGAAACAAACACAAGCCTTGCCAGACCAGCAGTTCTTGTAATGTAAGCCCTGGTGTTTAGTGGGTTGGTTAGGTTTCAGCCAGAATCAAACCCTCTGATAGCTGTCAATAAAAAGTGGTTGTGTGGGCTGCTTGCCTCGGGTTGAGCAGCTCAGTGACAGCCGTGCCACTTTGTAAGTACTTGGGGTGAGCTTCCTCCCGTAAATCAAAGGCACGGACAGTCTGTACCACCTGCTAGTGATGATCAGGAAGGTACCGAATCACTGGTGCCTTTTGGTTAATGGGGAGCGGGCAGACCTGTCCCTTTGGGTACTGCCCCTGCAGCAGCACTTGGCTGGGAGGGCCCTGGCAGCCCCGGGCCCCTGCTCTGGCTGCACCCCGGGCCCTGGAAGGGAGTGGAGCCAGCCTGGCTCTTTGGGCCGGGCACCCCAGTGACAGGCAGCGCCGGCCCTTTCCGGGGGACACGGGGGCTTTGCTCACCCCCTGTCCTGAATGTGCCAATATAAGTAGCAGTTCTGGTTTTGTGGTTTAAAAGAGTAAGACAAAAAGAAACCCCTTGGTTGCAGAGATCTCTTGTAGCACAAGGTGGCAGCAAAGCTCTATTATTTTGCATTCACCCTCCTGCAGCTGAACAGATGAAGTTGAGAGTTGCAGAATGCAAAGCTGAGGTTTTTCTCCTCGGATAGCACTTTATATTCCCCTTTTCCCCCAACTCCTGTTTTTCCCTGATGTCTGGGAGTGGATGGGGTGCAACAGAATGGGAAATGCTATTGCCCGGAGTTTCAGTCTGGGGTCTCCTACCTCAAAAACACAGAGAACTGAATCAATTTGAGGTTGGTGCTGTAGGAAAATGGCAGGGAGTAAGTTCGTAGTGTTAGTTAAATTGTGCTCACTAACCCTACTGCCACTGCAGGGCCCACAGAGCCACCCAGGAGTAGAACTGTAGAGCTAGCACGGGCTGAGATCTAAGGATAAGGAACACTCAGTCACACAACAATATAGATCTATTCTATGTTACTTACTGCACACAGTGTTGTTTTTCTTTGCTGAACTTTGTAGAAATCTTCAGAACAGAGGTGGATATTGAACTTCTTGTAAGCCATTCTCAAGACTGGCACCATGTTGACCACAAACACTTATTTTCAGCTGATGAAGGTTTCAGCAGTTTTTATTTTCCTTGTGGCTATGTTCTCTGTTCCACTTCTAGGGTGGTATCACTGTCCCGGAAAGTCAGATGGGAGAGGTTTGGGAAGGATTGCAGTGAATGCCTTTGACCTTTCAATCTCTGCTTTTTGTCTCCTTCACTGCTCTGAAGTGGACACAGTTACCCTTTATTCCTTACACAAACGTTAACTGCTGCCTTTTGCTGCACAGTTTTGATGTGGTGTTGTGTTGTGTGATGTGGTGTAGTTAGTCTAGAAGCCTCTAGAGAGTGTGGATTCCTCTCAAGTGTAGGCAGTGGGATGTGTGTGAGTGTGTGCACGAGGAGCTGTGCAGACTAAAGCCATCAGTGCTGTCAGCCAGTGCAGCTCTGCAGCTCTCCTGGCCGGGCTCTCCGTAGTTCCCCGAGGGGAGGCCAGCCTGGATCCCAGCAGGTGTCACTCTTGGCTCGCAGGAGAAGCCATGTGTGAGCATCCCTCACTGCCACAGAGCTGCTTTTCCCTGGCGTGCTGCTCTGACACTGCCTTGCTGTGGCTGCCCGGTGCAGTGTTCTGTCTCGGCTGCATGTGCTGGGGGCAGACAGGACGGTGTTCCCATGTCTGAGTGTGCAACACGTATCTGCCCAACATTCCTGCCACTGGGGAACTCTAATTCAGCACGGATTGTGGATATAGCTGTTTCAGATGCAACCCCACAGTTAGAAAACATCAGTGATTTCCCTGTACCTGTACTTTTAGAGTAAGCAATTACATTTCTGCAGCTGTTTTGGTGAACTGGCAACCATATTTAATTATCGATGCATTTCAATATGCAGCACCTTTCAAGTGTGCTAATGATGTTGCCCTCATCCTTCTGGGTGGCACATATTGAGGGTTAGAACCTGGGTTTCCTGGGTGTTATCACCAAGGGTTAGCCAAACCTGCCTAGTCTACTTAGTGACAGTTTTTTGACTGAAACAGATGAAAAATTGCCCCTTGTCCTGCTGTGTTCCATAGATCTTTACAGCTGTATGAGTGTGAGAGACATCTGGGTTATGGGGTGATGTTACAGCCATACTGTGGAAAGACCAGAGGCTTATTGGACTCTGGCTGATTGCGGAAGAACGTCTTTCTCATAACTGATTTTTTTTCGTTGGGTTTTTTTAGGATTTTTCTAGGTTCTGAGGAACCGGGACACTTTTTACCAGCTTACCTCTACATTGTTTAATACAGCCTAAAGCACAGTTTGACCAAGGATGATATGTGTTGCTGATTAATATCAAAGCCTGCATGGGTATTTTTCACATACATAAATGCATCCATGTGTGTTTTTCTATACAGTAGGAAAGTCAATTCCTCAAAAAAGCACACTGTAACTAGTAAACATATGCTAAAGCTCAGAGTTTCCATTAATTTAATATACCATGAGTAGCTGGAGAATAGACTGTATGAACACTAGATTCCTGCTGTAAGTGAAATTAGGGTTCGGGATCTCATATGTTTCGTATAACTTCCTTGTCTTGACTCCAGCTAAAAGTATTGAAGTTCTTCATGATGAAGTCCCCCCAGTTGCTTTTTTGCTTCTCCTCCAAATACTTTCACAAATTATTTGCTTCAAAATTGACAGCATGGTCCTTCTAGTGCCAAGTGAAATGGAAATATGAGATACTGGCACTCCAAGCTGTTGGAGTACTTGGTGCTACCTGTGCATGGCGTTCTTTGGTATGCAGTCTGACTTGTGCAGGTTCCTGAAAGGAACACCATCCTCAGAGCCAGGACCTGTGTGGGTGAGCTGAGTCCACAGTTTGGAACTGTGAACCAGAGAACTGTCCACTGGGTGCACTGACTTTGGCACGAGCTGAGGCTTCCCTGGTACCACAGAGCAGCCTGGCTCGCTTTCTCTGGAGCAAAGGCATCCAGGCTATGTCTGGGTCTTCACAGAATCACAGAATCACTGAATCACCAGGTTGGAAGAGACCTTCAAGATCATCGAGTCCAACCTCTGTCCCAACACCTCAACTAAACTAAGCCATGGCACTGAGTGCCACATCCAATCTCTTTTTAAACACATCCAGGGATGGTGATTCCACCACCTCCCCGGGTAGACCATTCCAATATTTTATCACTCTTTCTGTAAAAAACTTCCTCCTAATATCCAACCTATATTCCCTTGGCGCAACTTAAGACTGTGTCCTCTTGTTCTGTCAGTTGTTGCCCGGAAAAAGAGACCAACCCCCACCTCACTACAACCACCTTTCAAGTAGTTGTAGAGTTCAAAGGAGGGTCAGACTGCAGCATGCTCTGGAGGGAGCAGAAGGTGCCTACTGACCAGAAAATGGGGGGAGGATGTAGAGGAAGGCACTTCTGATTGCTTTTGGGAATGTGTAGCCAGGTTCCTGGCCTGTTAATTATTGTCTTGTCTTTTGCTTTATTGTTTTCTAATGCAAGTGGTCAGATTACATGGGTTAACATAGTAGATGAACCATATGCTGAGAAGTATACCTGCCTATCACCACACCTTTGTCTCTTTGTGAGGATGTGCCCTGGGAAGTCACTGGGCCAGGAAGCTTCAGGCATGTGTGTGGCCCTTTGTAGCTAGCACTGTCATTAAACGGAGCCTTTGAGGTCTGAAAGGTATCACAGTAACTGTTTGTTGTGCATTTGACAGGCGATTCGTTTTCTCTCATCCCTCCCACGAACTGTGACTGTTGCCTCCTAAAATGCTTGCAGCATTCATTGAACATGCAATTACTGAGCACGTTGTTTCAGATAGACACCTTTTGTGCACGCTTTGTCAGGACAAGGCAAACCGTGCTCATTCCTGCATGCAGACCTAAGCCTCCCTTCCACCTAAACAATTAAACTCTACGAGTGTGTCCCAACTGTGGCATCACTCAGCAATGTCAAAATCTGCTCACACAGCAGTGGGTAAACTTTTCTCTTGTGACTTGCACATGTGTTCTCTCCCCATTTTTCCTTTTTCTTGGTGGAGACTTAGAGCTGGCTGCTTGTCAGATGGTATAATGTGAAGTTAATCATGTGACTTGGGGAGAATGACATATTGACACTTTTCATAATAATTGCTTCCTACACTGGAAACCTTCAGCTGTTTTGATGGAAGTAATGTGATGTGACTGTGACAATACAGTCCCAAAGCCTGAAGACTGAAAATTGAAGCTTCTATGTCCAATTTTAGTTGAAAAGTATGTTTTTTAACCTTTATGACGCTGATCATAGATGACTACATATGGAAATTAAAGGAATCCCTAGAAATTTCTTCTAGCTGTTTGCAAATATAAGTGCTTGTTTGCAAATATAGGAGTAAGTGTAGGTGTTTGTTGAATGGCTTTATGGAAAAGGATTATTTTTCTGTCTTTGCAGCAATAGGTGTTAGAAATGCCCTTCGAAGAGGAATAGATTATTGTTTTAGAGAGTTCAAATAGCAAAATCAGTACTGCAAGATCACTCTTTTCAGTTCTGATGCTATGCTAGTGTGGGCAGTGAAGGAATCTTGGAGGCTTTTTCCCTTGGAGGAGAGTGTCTGACCAGTCCGAGTGGAATGGAAAGTCAGGTAAAGGTTAGTCTATAGTGAGACAACTCTGGAGCATCTTTTCATCCTATAAGCAAAACTACTGATGTAAATAACACTCATTAAAGTTAGAACTGGGTGGGGAATACTTATTGTTTATATTTTTTGCCCACATGAAACATTAAAGATTGGATAGTAAGTATACTTTTAGTGAGACATAATTGTTCTGTGAAAGGATGACTATGGTCAACTATATTTCATTTTCTATTTCTTTGGAATTAATGCTTCTGTATTTCTTCCTCCCTCCCCTGNTATTTCAGATCCTGCGATCTTGGAACATGCTGCTGATTGAAGCTGAAGGTGCTGATTATTATTATTACTTATTTTTCTTCCCTTCTTTCAGCCCTAGGATGCAACAGATAAAACTGCTGTGATACTACAGGAGATTCACTGTTGAGATCTCATCATCAAGAGAGTACAGGCTCTGCTTAATTGTGTTCTAAAGGGAATATGCAGTTATGCATCTTTCTTTTTGATGACAGTTATTCTAAGAGATCATTAAAAAAGACATTTCTTGAAGACTGTGGAAAGGCAGGTAGGCAGTAGTGCAGTAGTAGTCATTGCCCATTGTGTTTAGAAGATGATCCCAGAAATCTCATAATGTAACTTTATTAAGAGATGGATTTAAAATCCCTTGAGTTCCTTGTGTTTTGTTAGTGGTGACAGATTTACTGATGGAGCAACTGCTGGAAAAGACAACTCATGGGACTGAAATATGTTATTACACCACAGTCTGCTTTTAGAAAACAGAAAGTACAGGGACTTGAGTGTAATTTAGGCTGTGTGAATATGGCCCTCAGAGGGACCTCTGCATAGAACAAGTTACTTTTTTAACTTGCATCATACTGATGTTAGTTATGCCAAATGCCACTAAAAAACACCAAATCCAGGGAAAGCTTTACTATGTCACAGTATCCTAGTCTGGATTAAATTCTCTGTGTCTGTCTGAAGAAGACCTGGAAGGTAATTCACTACTACAAATGATTTATTTTGACTTATGCCAGTCACTGGGCTATATACTTTACTTTCAGTTTTCAGTAGTAGATATTGCACAGTTTCTTCTCTTTTAGTCAGCTTTCAGTGAGGTACCTTAAAAGGATGCATTTCCTTGAGACAGGAAAACAGGGTTGCAAGCCATTTGCAAAACTGTAGTTATTTACATCTGGAAGTATTTTCTTGTAGGAATACCAATAGATACTGTGGTTGATGAAATTTTGTTTCTCACAAAGTAGCAGTTTTTATCTTTCTGGGCAGTACCAGATTCTGCTTCACCTTTCTTGAGAGCCTTTCCATATTATTATATTATATTATATTATACTACACATACAATATCTTTTATTATTTTAGACCCAATAAAGTTGAAAAAGACCACTAAGAACATAAAGTTCAACTGTTATTTCTGCTCTTTCATGTTGCAATGGGTGTAAAGCCATTGAAGACTGAAACTGGTACATATCCAAAATAAAACCTCTGCTCTTACTGATGGGTGGAACTACATACCGGGTAAGTAGATCCCAGATTCTGAAATTTGCTAGTTGTAGTTCAAAGAATGCAATAACTATAATATATAATGCTGTGTCCCCTATTTTCCAGCTTAAAAAGTTAGACTGAAATGATTACTTTCCTGCTGCATAGGACTTTTTTTTTTTTTTTTTTTATGGTATGGTGATTCAAAACCCTCGATAGCTTTCTGTGTTTAGACATAACATTTTAAAGTACAATGCCAGCTTTACTCCAATCCCTTTCATCCTAAGGAAAGATGCCTGTTATTTACTGCTCGAGTGTCATTGTCACATCCAGTTATCAGGAACTGCTGTTCACTGAATTACTGCAGGAGCACTACAGGTAGGCTATTCAAGCACCTCCCTCACTGTAGTGGATCCAGGTGGATGCTCAGCTTGCCAGAGATGTTTGTGGTACATAAGCCCTTCTGCATCACAGAGCAGGTGTCTTATGCTGATTCTTAACCTGCAGCCTTGATTTTGCTGCCAGTGGCATGAAAATGGTATGTCTCTTGGACCCCGGAAAGGATAGATTAGATGCCCTTAAGTATGTCTGCTTCTCATCCTTTGAGAAACTAAAAGTTTCTGTGTGATGGCTCATCTGCCCTGTGGTGGATAGAAAACCCACGCTGACATCTTTGTTACACAGGGCTATGAAGTGATCTGAACAGCAGGGAATTTGGATGCTGTAAAGCTCCACTTTATTTCCTTTGTTTGACCCATGTGTTGATGACACACAGGTATATGAAGGTTGAAAGTGGCCAGCTGCAATGTGACGTAGAGGGGAGCATTCAGCAGAAATGGCCAGAGTCATGAAAAGTGTCTGCATTTCCTCACTGTAACTTAAAATCTGGTGGTTCTTTTGTGGACTGAGGTGACTTGATAGTACTCCAGCATACCTCTTCCTCTTTCCAAAGATTTGTTCTTGTCTGTTGGGGCCAGTGGGCCCATAATGCAAGGGATAGGAATCCTCTCCAGGTTAGAGTGAACTAAGAAGACCTTTCCTAGGATGCTGTTTCATTATGCAAAATGTATCCCAGTTCTGCTTCCCCAGTTGGCCTCCC
>VZRQ01000572.1:35359-46745 GCA_013397975.1 Machaerirhynchus nigripectus
CCCTTCCTGCCTCTCTGCCGTCGGTGTCGGAGCAGCCGCCCGGTGCCTGTGCGTGTCTGTGTGAGTGCAGGGGCTGCCGAGGGACTTCTGCTGGACTCGGTTTGGGAGGTCACAGCACCCACCAGAACAGCCCCTGGATCCGACACTTGTTTGTAAAGTGGCTGTTTCTGCAAGATGTAAACTGTGTTTGCGATCTATACAATATCTGCTTTGCAACTCCCACTGGATTTTTACCGTGCATTTTCCTTGCAAGTACAGTTGTGTGGCATTTGTGTGTCTTCACTGCACCTGCAGCTAAGTGTCTGTCCAGTTCAGCATGAAGCGTGGTGGCACCTTGTGTTCAGTGTGAGTCCTGTTTATGTACAAGTATGATGGTGGTGGTCAGGGCTTCTCTTCTGTGTGATGCCAGATGCACAGGGATGCACAGGGATGAGGTATCAGAGGTGATTTTGAGGATGTTCTGAAGAAGAGTAGTTGGCATTTTATGAGGACAGAGGTTTGTTAAGGTGTCTGACTATTAACATGAGAGGATCTGACAGTCCCTGGATGGGTGTGACTCCATGTATTTCATCCCCATTAAAATCTGAAGGACATTAAACATGCTTTCTCACATTGTAGATCTTCACTTTTAGTAATGTGATCATGGACTTGCTTTGTAAAAGAACTCTGTTTTTTTTACTCATACAAGACTAAAGAAAAAAGTGTTTTAAAAGAATAAATAAAGAGAGGCCAGTGATCTCTTAGTGTAGTTCTGGTTAACACTGTCTGCCAGTTTTTCTCAAAGGTATCATCTCTTGCTCATTTTAAAAAACTCTTCCTATCTGAACAGCAATGCAGATGAAACAGAGACCATTTAGTACCTGAATCTGATAGTTTTCATAAATTTTACTGCTTGCAGAATCTATATTAACAAAATATGGTCAACAAGACCATACAACTCATCTATTTTTCATGTCTTTTTGTGTCTCTGTTTCTATAATAACCTGGTTTTGGTATACTGTATTCCAGACATCAGTACTTAAGACAGTCACTTTATTATTATTACTGAGCAACTGTATTCTAGACGGTTTCTCTGATGCAGTACATCTTGCTCAGTCTGTTAAACCAAGACCTTCAGAATGCCTGACCACAGTAATCACATCATTTTTTCATCCCTACTTCCAATCTTTAGTTGGTGACTTCTACCATACATCATCACCATATATCCTCATTTGAGCAGTCCAATTTACATATTGTTGCGATCACACTGAAAGTTCTAATAAATTTCCCTTGATGGCAGAGACCTATGTGAATAATGGCTGTGCCTAAAACTGCCATCTTAATACCTTTGAACATGTCATCTTCCTGGAGCTTATTACTCAAGTTTTACCAGTGCCCTGTAACTGATGTGCCTGTGAGATGGTCTTTGAAAACACTGTGAGCTTTCCATTGCCTGTGGTGACACTGCAAGTAGTTGCAGTCCTGTAGGTCTTACGAAAGCAAACTGAAAATGACTCTTTAAGTGTGATGTACAAGGTGCTGATCACTTTCTTCCATGCCTTCATGAACCTTGTCACAGGAGAGAGCTTTTACTTTTGTCATGGATTTTATTACAAAGACTGTCTTGGAGCACTGTGTCATTCACAAGTCGTTTATGATGGGGCTGACATCAGGTTGGTGACTGGTCACTAGTGGGGTTTTGCTGGTCTCTGTCTTAGGCCCAGCATCTTCATAAATGACTTGGACACAGGACTTGAAGTGATACAAAGTAAGTTCGCAGATGATACGGAACTGGGAGAAGCTGTTGACTCTCTTAAAGGTGGAGATGCTCTGCAGAGAGACCTCGAACAATTAGGGGGCTGGGCAATCACCAACTGTATGAAGTTCAACAGTGGAAAGTGCCAGATTCTACACCTGGGATGGGGTGACCCTGGATGTTGTACAGACTGGGGAAGGAGATGCTGGAAAGCTGCACCACAGAAAGGGACCTGGGGGTCCTGGTTGATGGCCAGTAGGATCTGAGCCAGCAGTGCCCTGGAGCCAGGAGGGACGTCCTTGTCCTGGGGCACCAGGCCCAGCAGTGCCAGTCGGGCCAGGGAGGGGATTGTCCTGCTCTGCTCTGGGCTGGGGCAGCCTCACCTTGAGTATTGTTGGCAGGTTTGGGCACCACAATATAAAAATTACATTAGAGGTCATCCAAAGGAGTGACATGAGGATGGTGAAGGGCCTTGGGAGGAAGACAGGAGGAGCTGCTGAGGGCACTTGGTCTGTTCAGCTGGAGGAGACTGAGGTGAGACTCATCCCAGTTACAGCTCCCTCGTGAGGGGAAGAGGAGGGGCAGACACTGATCTCTGCTCTGTGTGACCAGTGACAGGACCCAAGGGAATGGCCTGAAGCTGTGTCAGGGGAAGGTTAGGTTGGAGATTATGAAAAGGTCCTTCCCCCAGGGAGTGGTTGTGCACTGAGCAGGCTCCCCAGGGCAGTGGTCACAGCACCGAGTGTGCCAGAGCTCAAGGAGCATTTGGACAACACTCTCAGACATGTGGTGGGATTCTTGGGGTGTCCTGTGCAGGGCCAGGAGTTAGACTTGGATGATCCTTCTGGGTCCCTTTCAACTTGGATATTCTGTAATGATGTGTGATCCAAGCACTTGTCAGTGAGATTATATTCTGGCCTATTTCTTTTCTTTAACCAACTTTTCCAATTCAATATCTATCTTCATATTTTGTACAAAAGATAATGGAAATACTGGTGATGGGGGGAAATAACTGAATCCACACGGAAGAACTGAAGTGCTATTTAAGTTAAGGCTTGCTTTAGCTAAGGAGGGACATGCTAGGAAATTATGAGTCAGGACTCATAATTTCTGAAAGTTGCTGAAATATTCTTGGGAAACAGCAGTTATGGGAATGTGTGTGTGACTGGCAGTTGCTGCAGGCTCCCTCTTTTAGTCAAATGCTCTGTCGGTGCAGTTATTGAACAAGAAGTATTGTAAATAGCTGTTTGTTCTTTATTTTTCTTGTAAGTATGCAATCTATCTTAGCCTCTTCTGTTCTGTGGGCATTACTTGTTTCTACTTGCCACATTCGGATGTGCTTTGCATCCTCTGACTTGACTGATTAGAAGAAGTGTAGAGAAAATGAATGTTGGGGCAATCCATTGCACTAGGACTGTTTTATGAAGACAAATCACTTGCATATAATAGATGTCTTGAAGTTTTTCCTGTTAATGTCCTAGATGAGCTGGCTGCTCTGTAGCCAGAAAAAAGGCTGTTTTCATCTATAGAAGGAACACAGTCTTTGCATGGATCAATAGACAGAAACATAGTGAAAATGGGCGTGACAAAGGACAATACACTGCTACAGGGCTGGTAAGGTCACTCATGTGACAGTGCCACAGCTGGAGGAATGTAGTGGAGATCTGTTGCATGTGGAGTGTAACTGTTACTTGAATGTGATGGTGATTTTACAGCTAAGCAGTCTCTAGGATCATGAGAGATTGGGGAAGGAAATCTTTAGAGTCGAGTGGCTTTGGTTTTGATTCTATCTGTTGGTGGTTTTTCCCTGTTGAAAAAAGAGTGTCCAGCCTAGGGCAATAGCTGCTAGACCAGCAGTCTTGCTCAAATGCTTGGGAGAGCTGGTTCAAGACCCCACTTGAGGTTGGTGAAAGCAGCAGGTGAAGTTGGATTTCCCATCCTCCAGGTTTGTATCTTACCCGGGAGCATTTAGAGAGAGGCTTTTCCTCTGCTTTTTCCTGTATTTTAAACTTTTTCTCTGATGCAGAAGGAAAGCAAATATTCTTTCTTGCAGAATGGCTCTCAGATTTTTTGTAAGTGGTACAGGTTAGGACCTGATGTTGTTAAACAATAGGCATGTGGCCCTTTCACTGAAGGCCACTTTTGGTATTAAGGGTCTGACCCAATTTCTGGTGAAATTGCTGTGCATTTGGCCTAGGGAGCCAGTAGGAATAAATACACAACATGCTGGGAAAAGATATCTCGTGTTGGGGACTGGGAAACTGAGTTCAGCTCCTGCTTTCTCTCTTTTCTGTCCCCAGCCAGAAAATTAATGATTGCATGATAAAAATACCCAGTATCCTTAAAAAAAAAAAAGAGTTTTAAGATTCATCTTATTATGAAACACTTGCTCAAGCTGCCACTTCAGCTCTTCGCAAAACTGTGGAATTGAAGCCAGAGCTCACCTGGTGTTCAGGTGCTCTGATCTTCTCGATTTCTTAGGAATTTGTTGATTTCAGAGGAAGTGAGGTGGTTTCAGCAGTTCTGACTCTTGCTGCAGATGAGAAGATGCCTAGTTAGGCACACAAGTGGTCTCACTGATGTTTCAGTAGTGCCTTGATGGACACACTATGCAAGCTCACTTCCAGGATAGACAGCGATTTATGGGGCTTTTTGGGCATGCTAATGAGAGGGCCTGACTTCTTTCCTTCTTTAATGCTCCTTAGATTGAGCACTTCCATATTATGTACCAATATGGAAAACTGTATTTGGTTTCACCGTTTATTATTTATGAAATATGGATGTAGACACCCTTACAGACAATATATTCACCGTGCCCACAGACTGAAAACAAGTCTAGAAAATGCCAAGGCCATTGCCTGTCTGTTCATCTCCTCTTCTCTGCCACTAGGTGTTGTTTTTTGAATTGCATGTAGAATTTTGTATCTTAGAGGTAAATAAACAGACTACTTCCCTGTAAGATATTTGTAGCAGTTTGTCACCCTGTGCATCATTCCAGTGCCATGGTTGTACAAGCACGTGCTGAGCTGTTGAAACATGGTCTGGCAGGTGGCTGCAGTGTCTAATTACAAAAGGGTAACACAGGTTTATGTTATACATATATGTAAACATCAAATGGGCAGGAGAGAATGAAAAATATTCTTTGTCCAAGTCATTCTGCAAACCCGGAGAAGGAGGTGGGCATTAATGACTTTGCTGAACTTTCACACTAACTTTGCAGGGCGTCTTCTCCTTGGGAGCTCTAGCACGTTAGTCTGTTGAACTTCTTACACCAGATGTGGAAAAAGTCAGACTTGTCTTCTGTGACCTGGATGCCTACATCAGGAGGGAGACAGAGGTGGGAAGTTGTCTCTCCTCTCTCACATGTCTCTTCAGCTAGTGCTTATAAGGATCAGTTCATTTTGGTTACCTTTCCCCTGCTGGAAAAATGCAGTGGCAGGTTATTAGCTATAGTACTGCTGCATGTTGGAAGGAGAGGTTACAGTCACCCAGAGTTTTGAACTATGTGTCACTTGGGTTTAACTGAATTCATGTGACATACCTGCTTTGGGGTGGGGGATATCAGTGAATCAGCTGCAACCTCTTCATGTTTGACTCTTATTCTAAAAAAAAAAGAAAAGAGCTAAACTGTTTTATGTGTCAGCTAACTGTAGTAGGAAAGGCACTCTCTGAGCTACTAACTGCTGTGTGAAATCCGTGGCTTGGTAGACCTTCCCCGGAATAAACTCTAATTTGTTGTTTGTATGAACCAGTAATTTGAGAGTCCAGTGGAACTGGGACATTGCTTGCTGTGGGCACTGCACAGCGCAGAGCCAGTGTCGCTTTGATGTCGGAGGCAGGAATGCGACGTGACACCCCTGGGATCAGGCACAGCAGCCAGCTTCACTGAGGCCTCTTTCCCTTACACAGAGCTGCAGGTCCGCAGGTCGATCCCTGTGGGCTGAACCAGTTGCCACCCAGCCAACCAGGCAATGGCTGCCTGTGTCCTCAGCAGCCTGGGCCTGCTCTCCAGCAGTCCACACTGGTCGGATTGCACAACCTACTGGTCAGGGTACTTACATAATTCCAGTTATGTCTTAATTATTTCAGTTATAAGACAGGGAGTTATAAAATGGGATTAATTTATTATTGTGAGGCCTTCAGGCCAGCTGTTGACCACCACAATAACCCAGAGCAACCTCTGTCACTAAAGAGCTGCACTCTGATGTCCAAGATAAGCAAAGGACTGGAGTCTATAGCTGGTCAGATGTCCAGCTGGACACAGACACCATCTCATGGAGTGGATTAAGTTACCTTCTAACTGAAGTAGCAGTGTACAGCCAGGGATCCATGGAAAGTCTGTCATACAAAAAGAGTGCAGTAGAAGATAGATTGCCAGTGCCCTGATGCTGCATATTTGCTTGACACGAAGGGCAGGTCTGGTGTAAACAACTGGTGTTCCTGGTGCAAGTACAAAGCCAGCTGGCATTTCCACACTCACTTTGCTCCAAACTCTGCCTGCCCAATAAAGAAGGAAAGGCGAGGAGGTGGAAGGAATCTTTATTGTATTACTGGAGGTGAAAATACGGAATTTCGTTTGGGTTGGTACATTGGAGGATCGTGTGAATGGAAGTGCCACCTTTTCTAGAGCTGCTGGTAAAAATGATGGCATCTGTTAAGATACATAGCTTCTGAGATGTCTGAGAACTGTTTTATTTCAGGTTGAAATCTAGCACTGGAAGTACTAATGAATATTTTGCTTCTGCTTTTAATCTGTTACTAATTGGTGAATAAATTATTATATTGTTAGCATGAAACTGTGAGGTTTGTGTTTCTGGGGTTTTTTTGTAAAGACGTGAATCATGAACAAACAGTGATAACAAATTTTGGTTGGTGTAAAGTCATTAACTAACTCAAGTACTGGAGCTAGATGTTTTTATAATGTGCCAAACTAACAGGAGTGTGTGTGTTTTTAGTCAGGAGCTCCATAAATACCTAGGAAAATCCTTTTTAAAAGTACCTGATACATTTCAATGCCTCATTGAACCTTTTTGGGCCAGGGACTTGCAGAGAAATACTTCCTGTTTTCAGGAAAGCTGCCTGCATACACAGAGAATGTGAAATCACCATGAAGAAACCCACCTCTTTATTTCTGACCCAGACCTTGAAATGACAAGATGTCTCTTTCATTTCCACTGCTCCTCCCCATTTGTAATCAAAAGGAGGTAGTTAAAATACATGCAGGTATTGATATGTATTGATATGCACTTCCAAAGGTAAATATTTTTTTTTATTAAAGCCATTTCCCCACAAATATGTGAAAAACTTAAAGCTATATCTGTGTTGTATTTCAGAAGGATACCAACTTGTATCAAAACCCCCTGTCCTTTACAGAGGGAGTCCAAGTGGAGAGGAAATACAGAACTGTGGCCCTGAGCTGCACTTACACTTGTCACAGGTGCACTGGGAGACCTTGAGGAAGCCCTGGTGGAGGTTTCTCTCAGCTTCTTAGCTCTAGTTTTGCTGATATCTGTTTAGGTGGTAAATATTCAAGAAGTGTTCTGTCTAGAGATATTTACACCAACCTGCACCTACAGTCTTGCTCTCAGGGCACTTTGGCAATATGAATAATAATCTGTAGCCTGGGAAGCAAGGCACGTTTTCCCTTTGCAGCATAATGGCACTTGAAATTCCTCTGCTGTCCTAGGTTAGATGCACGCTGACTCAGCAGCATGAGGAGGTGCTACAGAAATGTCTTTATGTATGCTATGGGTTTGTGACTGCTTCCACAACCATGTAAATCAGAAGTAACTGCTGAAATCAGTTTTATGTACTGGTATATAACTGTGGGAGAGAGGAAAAAAAGTTATTTTGAAAAATGGGAATGGCAGCTTGCTTAATGTTTCTTTCCTTGCCCTAAAAACCAAAATGTATTGATGATGTTTTTCTAATGGGCTCTAAAGGCTTAGCCCTTAAAATTAGCAGGTTCATCAAGAAAAGAATTGTTCCTGGCAAGGGAGAACTGCCAAAAAATACACTTAATTTATGGCACAAAGAAAGAAATACTGATGTAATAAACAAATTAGTTTTGCCATTCGATTATGCAGCTAGTGTTATGAGTACTATAACCTCAAAGTTGTTTCTAGTTTATATTTTGGTTCCTTCCTGTTGGATCATACAAATACTGCAAAGTATTTTTTAGCTTAAAATGGGTGAGTACTGCGAGAGTAAAACTTCCCTTCAGTCTTTCTCCTGTGAACTTGCACAGTGCCACGTGAATGCAGTTGCCTATCAAACACGTGAGCTGCCAGCATACTGACCTCCCATCCTGGCTGTCTGCTCTCATTAGATGTTGTGGATAATGTCCATGAGGGAGAAGGCTGCATCATGTTGACAGGTATCCTTATAACATGTTTCTCTGTGATATTACCTTCTAATTATGAAACAATAATGTTCTTCTGGGTCGTGTTTTTCCCACCTAGTAGCTTCTTTCTTCTGTAAGGTAAAGAACATTTGGTTTTAATATTTTGACAACGGAAAAAAAAGTGTTTAAGGGCTCAGGGTTGCTTCTGACTTTGTAGTATGCACTGCTGTGGACCTGAGCAGTCAGCATCAGTTCTTGGGTGACATGCCCCAGAGCAAATGCTGGAGACTGTTCTCATTTTGAAAATTAGAAAACAGACAATTTGGACCAACAGATTTTGTGATTGTTATAAAGCTGTGACTGAGAAAACAAGATGCCCAGCTGGTGATTACTCTCTTTGCTAATCACCTGGTTTTGTTTTATTTTAAAATTGAAGTGCAGTCATTCTTTACCAATGCTTTGAGGGAGTGCCATCTACTGTGAGGTGCTGATTACCCCTTTGTACTGATGTAATCTTACTATTATGTAGTTCTCAAAGCATGCCATAACAGAGTTATATTTATCTCCATTTATCATCTGGAGAAATGGTCTGAGAAAGAGGAACTGATGGCCTCCCTCAGTTTTAAAATTGTGTTCTAAGGCAGAATTAGGAAAGACTCAGTTTGCAGACAGTGCTTTACCCACAAGACGTCATTCCTAATTCAGCTGTTTGAACACCAGTTGAATTCTCATGCCTGATATTATTGTCCAAAGTTTGTTGTATTCTTACTGAACAGCAAATAATAGCTGGTCATCTAAAACTCACTGCTGCCAAAAGCTGCTGGAAACTGATCAGCCTTTTTTGTCTCAGGAAGTAATATGGGTGCAGATTTATAAAAGTGGGCTAGTTTTGCCATAGTAGAATAGGAATGAGGTTGGGACTTATAAGAGTGGGTTTTGGTTTCTTAAATCTGTCAAGAATTGCTTGAGAAGCAGTCCCCAAAATCTTTAAGATGTTGATACTGGGATGTAGGCAGAATCTGGGTATCTAAGACTGGTAGCACAGTCCTTAAAATCCATTGTGTCAGTCTAAAGGCATCTGTGGTCATTGGGGAGTTTCCACAAGGCTCTACCTGGGCATGTGCTCTGGACTGTCTTGAGAATAGCACAGAGCTTCTTG
The DNA here is from genome assembly GCA_013397975.1 of Machaerirhynchus nigripectus. NCBI lineage: Eukaryota > Metazoa > Chordata > Aves > Passeriformes > Dicruridae > Machaerirhynchus > Machaerirhynchus nigripectus. Next base: position 44,597 of record VZRQ01000572.1, read on the forward strand.
TCTGCCTCATGAGTCTTCCACTAGGCTGCTTGCAGCTTTCCTATTTCCAAGTGACATCTTGCGGGATTTGTTTTGAGCACAGCAATGCACACTACAAGATCAGTCAAAACTCTCAGTTCAGATCTGAAAAAAAAAAGAGGGGTGAAATCGTGGGAGATAAGAAAAGCCTTACAGAATAAGGGCCTTTTTCACCTTTGTTAAATCCTGTTCACTTCTGTTCGCTCTTGCTCACCAGAAAGCGCTCTGGGAAAGGTTCAACTACAGGTCAGATAACCAGAGAACAAATTGTACAGCTAGTGTGGTGTCACCTCCTGCATGAGGCAGTGATTGGCTGGGGGGACGCCTGGACACTACGTGATCAGAAAGGTGGTTGGGTAAAAGCATGCATGAACAGCACCACTGCAGGGGCAGGCAGCCAATGTGTGCTTGCTTTGCTTAAGTTTAGAGCATAAAAAGGTCTGGTTTTTTGCAATAAATGATTTTCTTAGGAACAAACAAGAAAGAGGTCCATGTATCTTTGTTCCTCATTGCTACATGAAATGATGGTGAAATTCTTATATGCATGGTTTAGCTTTTACGTCAGTCTCCTGCATATGGAAAAATGAGAATTTATTTCCCCGACCTGCCTGTCTCCTGCTTGAGTTTGTATCATTCTCTGCCCAGGACTGAATCTGAGTTCCCAAGCTCTGAGCTTTCCTGGCTGATAGAGTAGTGAAAGGTGCAAGTTTGAACGTCCTTCAAGCAGAAGAGGAAACTGAAATTGGACTTCCTTAATCTTGGACACATCTGTGATCACTGGGGCATTGGGTAAGAGAGGAATGTCACTTCATTTCATGTCAGCTGTGTTTCAGACAGAAGAATGATAGCTGACTGGTTGTCAGTAGAAAGATCTTCAAGCAGACAACTCACAAAGATGTCAGGTGCATGAACTCTAAAAGAGGAAAATGCACTCCTGCAGCAAAAATAAGATGCACCTTCTGGAAAAGGTAATTTAGATGACTTTTAGCTTAATGTGAGCATTGTGTGAACACCACTGGTATATGCTGGCGTTCTCCATTGGGCACTTGGTGAGCTTAAAATCCTCATTCACTGTGATGGGTGACACTGGTGAGAATGGCTTAGGGATCTGTGGTGCTCTTCAGTGCAAGAAACAGTCCCTTTGGAGGGCTGGTCCTTGTCTTCCCTGCAATTCAATTTCACATTTATGAACAGAAGTGTTCTGCATACCCAGGACGAAATGGGTAGAGAATTTTGAATCCAGCAGACCTAGAAGTTTCTCTAAGCAGCATAAATGTCAAGATCTGTTGTTGGATTTATTTGCAAGGGTATGTCTGGAAGATGTGATGTATGTATTTATCTGAAGCTGTGGAATGGAAAGCTAAGGTCTTATATTAGGTCTTAAAATCCATTTTCTGTGATCAGTTTGCTGGAATTTCACATATGTGACTTAAGGGTTATTTTAAAGTAGAAAAAAGGCAGACAACACTTGTTTTTTTCTCCAAGATAACCTTCTTCAATTCATTCCCCTGCCATCCCCCTGTAACCTTGACTATCATAAGCCTCTATGTGTAACATAAGAGATAATTTACAGCAGGATCCCTGCTCCTTTTAGTCTTCAGGTCTTTGCCTTTCATTTTGATGGTTTATCTTCTGACTTGCTTTATTTGAAAAGGAGGTTGAATGGATGAGTAAAGGGCTTATATTTGCAAAAAAAGGTGCTATTAGAGTGCTAGAGAAATCAGGATTTATAGTTCATTCAAATGCAGCAATTCTTGAATTTCCTAATAAATTGGGACATGATTAGTCTTTTGAGTGTGTCTGTATGGCCCATTACTGTCTGAGTCCTGTGGTGGTTTGAAAGACAGGTGCCTGCCAAGGAAGGCGGGAACCTCCCTTGGAATGGAAAATGTGACTCTCTTACCTCCAAATTATTATAACTTTTAAATTACAGGGTTTCGGGCAAAGATACGGGAAAGGGAATAACAGTTCTTTTACTAGAATATGTATGTGTAACAAGGCAAACAAACAACAACAGCAGCAACAACAAACAGGAAAAGAACCAGAACGCAGCCCCAGCCTCTCGCGGCCGCGGGCCCTTTCCCCCGGGCGCAGTTCCGGGCGCGGCCGCCAGGGGCGCTGGCGGCTCCCG
>VZRQ01000572.1:50464-101968 GCA_013397975.1 Machaerirhynchus nigripectus
CCGCCATCGCCGCGTGAGGGCCGAGCCCGCGCCACAGCGCCCCCTGCAGGCGCGGGGGAACCATCGCCCCGCCCCGCTCAGCGGGAGCCGCCAGCGCCCCTGGCGGCCGCGCCCGGAACTGCACCGAGGGGAAAGGGCCCGCGGCCGAGGGGGCTGCGCCGGGTCTGGTTCTGTTCGGTGTTACTGCCACAGTTAGTGCTGTCTGTTTGCCTTGTTATATATATATTAGTAAAGAACTGTTACTCCTATTTCTCCTATCTTTGCCTGAAAGCCCCTTCATTTCAAAGTTTTAATAATTTGGAGGGAAGGGAGTTCCATTTGTCATTCCAAGGGAGGCTCCTGCCTTCCTTAGCTGTTGCAGTGTGTCATGGACAGCAGAGCCGTGTGGACCAGCAGGTGCACTGGTTTGATACCCCCACAGCCCAAGAACCCCATAGTTAGGGTGAATTCCCCGGGAGCTGTGCAGAATATGCAAACCTGTATTATTATAATTGGCCACTGCCATCCCTTCCTCTCTCCCTCCATATAGAGTTGTTTCCCTAGAATGTCCTATGGTTCTCGATTCCCTGTTGGCCCATGTTATTCCTGCCCTCCAACTTTCTTCCCCAGTGGCTGTGTACCCCTTTTCCCCACCTCAGTACCACCCCCTTGTCTCTGTACCATTGGCCGTTTTTTGTTTTCCCTCCCCTTACCACTGGGGTATAAAACCCCAGGTCAGTGCTGTAATCTTGGTTCTTTGTGGTTCTTCTTTGGTTCTTCGTGTTCTTCATCCCTTGTCCTGGGTTCTTCAATAAACCCCTCCTGCCTTCTACGAAGGACCCGCTCTGCCTCTTCTTTATCTCTGCATGCCCGTAACACCGGTGGATTCGGTGAACCTGTGCCAGAGCTTTGCCGATCCACCTGTGCCTGCGAGCAGTCTCTGTCACCCCCTCCCGTGCGGGGCCGGAGCCCGGCGCTGGTCACTCGCTGGCCGGACAGAGCACCGCGGCACCTACCAGACACCTGTCTTTCAAACCAAGATAGCTAGTTTTAAATTAGTACATTTAGCAATGACCTGCTATCTGTTTTACTTTAGATTAAAGTTTTGAGCCCGCTGTTATACAGCAACAGGCTGCAGAAGTTGCAGTGGATGTGGGATGGGAGACCCTTTGTGACTTCTTCCAGATCTCTGGCATGCTATGGGCAGCTGGAAATGCAAAAGTTGATTAGGAGCCCTGAGGTCTGACCTTAATGCAGCGCTGTCTCTCCTACCAGGCTGCTATTTGTTAACAGTTGACGTGCCAGGTTTGCAGCTGATACTAATTACATATCAGTATTAAACACAAATGAAGCAAGCGTTCATGGAAGAGCAGCAAGATGTGGGGTTGTGTGAACAGAAGTAAAGGAGGCAGAGGTGGCCGCTCATCTGGAGCAGAATTCAAAATACTAAGTCTTACACACACATCTAGGGGCAGAGAGAACAAGCTGTTAAGTTGCAATTGCTTGCCTCCCTTTGCTTCTGAACCATAGAAATAGTATGCACATTTTAATAACGTTGTGGTATGAGTAAGGACATCACTGTGCACGATTCTTTTGCTGACTCTAGTAATAAAGCCTTCTGCCCTTTATTTATAGGACTGCCTCAAGGATCTGACAGGAGGAATTGAGTGTGCTGCCAAGATATTAAATGAAATTCCCCAGAAAGACATTCAGTGCACTAAAAAAGCCTCAAAGGCAAAAAGGAAAGGAAATGGGCAAGGTAGGTCATACATAATGATCTCGGTTGGCGTCCACTGATCTCATCCAGGATCCTTTGAGAGTGGAATATCTGTAAAAGTCTTTTAAAAGTCACTTGGATATTCTGGGTAGTGTTTGTGCTCACCGAGATGCGTTGTGCAGTAAGGTTAACTGTGACAAGCCATTTTCCTTTGACCCAACTAATTAAAATATAAAAATAATATTGTTGCCTCAGTCCATTGCTGTCAATCTGAAAAATCAGCAAAGTAATACATATTTTATCTTTAATAACTTTAGCTCTCTGCTAAAGATTTCCCTGGAGGAGAACCAGCAGCATGGGACTGTACTAGAAGTGATGAAAAGTCCCATGAGCTTGTGCTCCAGGACAGGACAGTGAGGGATACCTGGGGTGAGTATAGGACTGGAGCAAGCACATAGTGATGTGTGATGCAATCAGCCAGGATAGAGATCAAACCCAAGAATTACCATGGATCAAAACCCACCTGAATCTTTCTGGTGTCTTGTGGTTCTGTTAACCAACATTACAATTGTGCATTAGGTTTTGAATCCTACCTGTTCCCTCTTCCAGCAGAAACAGAAGTGAAATAAAAGTTTTATCATGTTCTTAAAAAACAATGCTACTGCTTTATGATGTTGATGAAGTATTTGGAGCTATGCAAAAATTACAAGAAATATTGATGTTATATGTCTGAAATGCAGCAGTCTAACTTTGCTCCAGTCATTGATTTGGGTAATTAGCAAAAGAGTGTGTCTCTTAATCTTCAACCCTTTAATTCTCTTCTCCAGTTTATAGGGTTAGGGTTAAGGTAGTGTATTGTATGCACTGAATTCACAGGCACTAGACAGCATTAGGCAGGCAGATATAATCCTTATGCTTAGAGACTCGTATTTTCACTTTTTTTCTTTTTAGGCTCAGATTGCTCTTGTGTACAGTAACAAAAGGGAACTTTCTCATTTTAGTAGTCTATGTCCTGTTCAGCAGGAATCTTACCTGCCTGATGCAGGTTTAGTGATTAATGTTATTGCTGAAAAAATGGAATTTGTCTGTCCCTTTCATTTTATTTTCAAATAAAGAATTAAATCTACAACTTTGAGGGATACTACCTTCCTCACTGTGGCTAAGGATTGTAATAGTCTACATCCACGCTTTGCTTGGCCAAAATTATACTAATGACATATGAATTAGGCTTTTAAGTAAATGCCATTCAGGTTACCCCCCCAACTGGAAAGCAATGCAGTAATACCATGTAAGATGCTTTGCACACAAGTCTGTGTAGAGTTGTTTAAAAGAGCCTAAAGCTGGTAATAAGGCTTAACACAGAGTGACTTTGTTCACCATTGAAGTGACTCTAGTTGCCAAGCAGGAAATAAAACAGGCCTCCTGCACCAAAAATTTTGGGGATCTTTGTTCTTAAAACTGAAACAATTCTGTCCTCTTTGAAAAAGCACAAGCTATGGCCTGGTTGGAATTTGGCCTGGTTGGGCTTTGGCTGAAACACCTGTTTGACACTAAATTAAAAAATTCCTCCAAGTCTTGATGACCAAAAGATGTCAGTACTTTAAAAACAAAGCAAAAAAAAAATCACTTTGAACCTGAACAAATACTTCACCCTGTTCCATGACTTTTTAAATAGACTTTATATTGATTGCAGAGGGAGCTTTCGATACTGGCTTTTCTAGAGTTGGACCTCTTCACTAAACAGCTGCACCTAAATTTTAGCAGATGTTTCTCTATTTTAAGCTTTTGAAACCTGTAAGTATTTTTCCCATTTAAGTACATTAGGACCAAATGGTGAAATACTGAAAGTCAAAAAACTTTGCTTTTATCATAAAAGTGCTTTCTAATAAAAAAAAAGGTGATATTAAGGCCTTTATTATAGTCTTCTGGATCAAATTGCTACAAATTAGCCCATATTTAGTCCAGTAAAACAGTTCTGATTACTTCGTATTGAATATGAACTGTAACGAAGTAAAGTGGCAGTTGAATGAGCTGATGAATTAAAAAGGAGAATCTTTTACAGCTGGGAAGCACTTTGATGTGTCATTTATTATTTCCATGCTGCACCATGTGCTAGTGGTAAGTGTGGCTTATTGATGGTCTGCCTGCATTTGTGCATGTGGACTCTACCTCTGTTTTGATCCTGGTACCACCACTTGCAGTGAGTGGGAACCATCACTTAGAGTGAGGGCATCTGTTAGAAACTGGGGTTCAGACACAGGACTTTTATTCCAATGAGCAAACAAATAACTGAGCGTGGATGGCAGCTCACTCCACTTAGGTGGAAGAAGTTTTGATTGCTGTTTTCATATTGCTTGTCAAAGATATATCAAGCAATATATCTTTAACATGAGCATTACTCATGCTTTCAGTTGTTGGAGTAAAAATGAATGGAGTAAGTTTTCAAACCCTACTTGTTTTTTTTAGGGTTGCATTTTCATCTTCTTCCTTTGCCTTCTCTCTTGCTGTTGTCTGTAGAGGTGGTAGTGGTTCCCCCATCCTCAGCTGTTACACGCAAGCCCTACACTACCCCTGACAAGATGTGTTCAGCCTCTTGGGTTGTTCTATCCTGGTCTTCTTTTTAAAATCTACTAGTTGACCACCCAGGATTTGTAACCAAAATGCAGGAACCTGCTTTTCAGCTACAGCTATGATACACTGTTGAATTGGTACTGCACTGCAATGTGTCCACACTTTGGAGACCAGCTGGCCTTTCTTTGCACTGACATCCATGCTGGTATTTCTTCCCTGAGGGTGTGAAGCTCATGGTGCAGGAAACCACTTTCCGTAGTGGCCATGCAGATACAAAAGAGTATCTTAAACATAGCAACAATTGTGTGTCTTTCTGAAAAAAACAAACCTGTTTCTGAAAATAAAACTCTGTGTGAAGAGAAAAAAGGTGCCAAGCAGATTTGCTAATAGAACCAAAAACCTTGTTAAAATGGAACGGCATTCATTTCTATCCACCCTGCAGGATAGAAATCACCCTGCAGGAGACTATGAAAGAGTTCCAAGCTCTTTCTTTGAAGCATGGAATGACCTTTCCTGGCTCTGCAGCCTGGCTCTGAAGCTGAGCTTTCCTGAAACTTGTCATTTTCTCTTGCTTCATAAGCTGAGATACAGGGCTTCAGAGTCAAAGGAGAACAAGAGTGGCCTAGAGTTGGAACTTGTGGCCAATTCATGCTGCCTTCTACACCAGCTGTATGTTTTAGGTTTAGTATGTTAGGTTTGTATGTTTTAGCCACTTTAAATGCACCCATGACCCATACTGTTCTTATAAGGAGGAATAGAAGCTTAGTTTTTATTTTTTAAAAGGCTATTTGTGTAGTAATATGACCATTTCTTACAGGAACTTTATGCTAACAAATGTGCAATTACTTTTGCCAGCACAGTATTACTGTAGTAATATAAGTTTTTCTTATATTAATGGTTTTATGATTACTGAAATTATATTCCCAAGCCTAAATGTATCCAGTGGGATTGGATGTATTTAGTCAAAGTTTTCAGATTCTCTACAGGAAAGAATGCGGTGTATAAGTGAAAATAGTCCTTGGAGATAATACTTTGAAGGAACATTTTCTATGTATTATACATGAATTTTAATTTTGGCTAGCTCTCCACTCTTCATGTTAGGAATTTCCTTGGAGAAAAAGCTGCAAAATCCAAATCATCATAGTAAGACATGAACAGAATTATAGGCAGGAGCCATAGCAGGTTACTGTGCTAAGTCATGTCACTTGGGTTGTGTCCATTAACATTAGATGGAAACTTGAGATTTTATTTCTATCGTATTTTGTGTTGTCAGTTAAATCCAGGAAGGTGCAAATCATTGTCTCTAATTTCTGATGAGTACAAGAAAGAACAAAGGTGTTTGAAGGCACAGAGTACAGAAGCCACATCCTTGAGTGTAAAGATAGTGTTGTTAGCAGGAGTTTGCTGCAGTCATGGACCCACAGGTATTCCAGGGACCACACCAGAGCTGCTGCTTTCTGTGTTACAGTGTACCACTGCAGTGCAAGGCTTTGGTGTCCCTTCTGGTCTCTGAAAACACAGATCTGCAGCAAATGCCTTACATCATGCTGCCCTTTGGCAGTCCTGTTTGCAGCCCTGATGCCAACCACTCTGAACAGCAACAGAGCAGTTCACTCTCACAGGTTTTCTCTCTTTTTTTTTTTTTTTTTAATTTTATTTTGAGAAAGAGAGGAAACACACATTTCTGGTCCTGCTTCACTCGGGTGTCATGTTTGGAGCCCTATCTAGATCCAATAAAAGCTCCTTGCACACAGCATCTGCTTCTGCACAGGTTTTAACTACTGCTTGTGTTGAATTACAGGTGGCTCGCTGACCTTCGTACCACATGGTGGGTTTATTCATGCTTCAATGGTTGCTTTATCAAACCTTTTGAACAGAGAGGCTTTATACATCCTCTTGAGTGACTTTTTTTCCCCTTAAACTTCTGTTGTCAATGGGTACCCTGGATTAATGTCTGATTAGGGATAGTGTAGTGGCAACTTCTGCCTTCTGTGAAGTTGCCTGCTATCATATCAGGCTGTGACATGCAGTTCTGTGGAACTTACCTCTGTTACCATAAGTAAAGCTTTGTAAAGGGCAGGCCCTGTAGAATCATGGCTCAGTCCTGTTACTTTGGCTAAGCAGAGAAGGACTGTGGGAGAGTGTCTCAGCTGGAACAGGGGCAGAGAGGCAGGCTGCATGACTGCCTCGTGTTCCCTTCGTGGCATGTGGTGGTTGGTTAAACTTGGTTTGTTGTGCCTTAAAACTATGTAAACTGATAACCAACTAATGGCATAAAAAGGCCGGGTTTTTGGCAATAAAGGCTCTCCTTTGCACCTGCCTGGGGTCTCCATGCCACTCATTATCACTACATACCTCTGCCTACTCTGCAGCATCAATGTGACTTTGTTCCTGCTTGTCAAAGTTGCTTGGGGTTTTTTGTGTGCACAGTATTAACCCTTCTGAAGAACATCACTTGACAGAATGAGTGTGATTTTCATACAAGAAAACAAGTGTCTAGAAATCCTGACACAGGATTCTGGTATTTGTTCTTGGTGGGCTTTTTTATTGATGTCCATTTAAATTTCTAGTTTGGGTCATGTGACTAGTTGTTTTTTCAAGGGTTTATGCTACTGTGAATTGAGACTGTGAATTGAGATGTTTTTCCATTCCTATGTGCATGCACACAATTTCCTTTTCAGAGGGAACCTTGCCAAGTTCTGTGTCAGGGTATGGCTCCATGAAGGGAGGATGCTTGGCAGGGTTTCTGAAGCTTTTATTTAAAAGCAAGACAGTCAGCTGAGGATCAGTGCACCCTGGGTGATGGGGAAAGGCATCTCCCTCCTGTGGAGGGAAGACTGTGAATTGTTCAGCAAGCAGGAAAGTGGAATTATCACTCAGGAGCACATGTAGCTCAGTCCCTGCATACCCTGGGACTGTGCCATTAACTCCCAGAGTAGGGATGTTTCCTTCTCATATAGTATAAAAGAAGGAAGGTGTGAATGAATTTTTATTTTGTTTTGGTTTGGTGAGGGGCAGGGAGAGGAATTTTTCAGAAAACTTAGAAGCTTTCAGAGGAAAATGGTAGAATGTTGTCCTTTTTGGACTTGAGAAACTTAATTGAGCAGAGTACCAATAGAGAGCAGCGCTGGAGACTCTTGTGCTTGCAGGGAAATGTGTCAGCTGATACTCACAGAATACTCTGAGTTGGAAGGGGCCCACAAGGGTCATCGAGTCCAGTTCTTAAGTGAATGGCCCATACAGGGATCAAACCCACAGCCTTGGCATTATTAACGCCATTCTCTGACCAGTGGAGTTTATCTCAGTGATGTTCCACCAAGCCTTATCTCATTTGTCTCTGCTATGATTGTCTGTGGTGTACCAAGGCAGGATGACTACAGATGTTACCTGCTACATGATGGAAAAACAAGCCCTTTAAAAACCAAACAAACATGATGGTGATAGTAACCCTCTTTCCCCACAATGGTTTGCAATCACACAAACAAGCAAATTCTACAGAGTTCTGAGCAAGTGTAATCTGCTCCCATTCAAATAGAGTGGATTGTTGTTTTTCACAACTTTAGCTTATAAAAACTGTAATGTAATTATAGTGTAGAAGTAGCAAGAATGGAAGGAATTTATCTCAATGTGCAACGAGTTTTCCAATGTAACGATATTGATGGAAAATCCACGCAAACAGATCAACAGATACACTGAATGAAACAAATATTCTGATCCAGAGAGTGTGCTGGCACCTTTCTGAGCAGGCAGCATGGGAAGAATGCATTGGAGTTTTGCCACCTCTTTATAAAAGCCAGTGAATCTCCCATGACTGACTTCTTGTCAGAGGTGGTGATACAGAGGGGTTTAAGATTTAAGGGTTAATTGCTTATCGTGAGCATTACTGGTATTGCTAAATTTCACAGCTGCTTGTTAGACAATGTCTGTTGCTTGCTCGATACTCATTGTGCTTGCCAAGCAGAAGGGGGAGGATATAGGGCCACTGATAAGAGTAGAGACCCTGACTACAGGTCCTGGTTTCGGATCCTGGAACCAGCTAAAACCAACCCTGGAGTTTGGACTTGGACCAAGAACTGAAAAGAGCATGTGCAAAGAAGCAGGGTAAAAAGTTCAAGCCTGAGGAAGACCTTTACTTCATCCCAGAGACCCCAGCCCACGAGCAGCAGGCAGCACTGCCCAGGCACATTAAAATGCTAATGACCAAGCTGAGCACTGCCAGGGTACACATGTCTTTGGAGGATGACCTCCCATGCATTAATTGTAATCGATCCATTAAAAGGCATACCTACTTTACAGCTTTAATTAGTTGTGGAGTCTCTCCGAGCATCAGTGGGGTGAGGTCAGCTCTGTTTGTTCCATCAGAGGACCTGGAGCAGAGTGGAGAGGAAGGCTGTGGGGCAAAAGCCATGCTTTACTTTCATTATCCTCAGGCTCAAGAGTCCAGTTTAGTACTGGCTGCATGGTAGGTGAAGCTCACCTGCTCATGGCCCAGGTTAGCTTTGAACTACCTGGGAAAATCCCAGAGTCTTTCCTCTGCTGGCTGCTAATGCACTGGTCAAAAGCAGGTGAAGACAGCTACTGCTGTGCCAGTGCCTTCCCCTGCTCTGTTTAAGAACAACCAAGTTCCTCAGTGAGGGCACGTGCACATCCCTTCTCTGCCAGCTGCAAAGGATTCTGCAGAGGACTGCATCAGATTGCATGAAGGGCAGAGCCTCCGGGATGCTGTGGGAGTGCCAGCATGGGAAACATGCCTGGTGTAAGTTAGTTTACTTGGCCTCATGCCCAAAACCATAACTATTGTGGCAAGACTGGAAATGTTTTTTCATGACTACGTGTAGGGCTGCAACTATAAATACATTTTTCACAGTTCTTGTAGCTGTCACAAATAAATCATCATAGGAAGTTTCTTTCTGTTGAAACATTTGAGCAGTGCTGGTTACTGATGCTCAGTTCTGAGTAGCAAAGATCTAAGATGCATTTGTAAATAATGGCAGCCACTGTGGGCACAAACAAAATATTTGTCTTGTGCATGTAGTCTGCTTGTACACCTAATAATGCAAATGCCAAATAGATCGTGATTTGACATGAAATCCTCTAATTTGAAGTGCTGTCCCCTCTTGTCAGAAGGAGGGGGTCAGCTCAGCTGGTGGAATTCAGCGTTGTTCTGTTCTTGTGGTAGATCTATTTGGAGTTCCATGGAGTTCAGGGAACTTGTGCTCACTGGTGTTTTAAACTCTGGGCTCAGGTCAGTGTTTTCTGGTGCACAGACATATGGGAGCTTGCTGACTTGACAAACATAGGTGACTGTATTTGGGAATTCTGGTCTTCAGTTATCTGAAAGCTGTACAGGTGTGTGGGGTGGGAAGAGCAGAGGAGAGATCTGGAGAGAGAGAAAAATGAAATCATAAGGAAAAGCAGAGAGAGGGTAAGTCATTACTGGTGTCTGAGCAGCATATGAATGACATGTTTGGGGTTTTTTTTGTGGTGTTTTAGGGTTTTTTTTTCAAATGGGTTTTGTCCAGATATGGTAGAACGCCTAGTTCAGGACTGGAAAGCAGTTGTGTTGTGCTCAGTGTTCAAATGTGTTTCAAAATTGGCACCTTGGCGTGCCATATAACTGGGGAAATCAAATGTATTTACAAAAATCTCTTCTCTGCCAAAAAAGGTCAGGTATATTTACGTGTGCTGGCTGGATCTCACCTCCTCAGAGGAACCCCGTGTGTGTATTGGAACTCCATCAACTTTGCTTTTTAATGCTGTGTGATTTGATCTGTCCTGTGTTGTTGCCATTAGCCTTGAGGCTATTTTTTAATCCCTGCTCTGCCCGTGCCAGCAGTACAGAGCCTGGCTGTCAGCTGGCTTGGAAGCTGGGTGGGTGCACGCTGGGCAACACACTCTACCTGGTAGCTTGCTGCTTCAGGAGTGGCATGAAACCTGGCACCAGGGCAAGTCCTGCAATCCCTACACTCTGCAGCCTCTTCTTCACTGCTCTTTCCCTCATCAACTCCTTAAACATGAGTGGAAAGTGGTAAACAGTCCTTCCTGATCCCGTGGAAGTTCACCTACCTTCTTACCTAAAGGAACTGGCATGGGCTGGGGGAGTTGTGGGAGTGTGTCCTGTCCTCGCCAAAGGCTGTGTGACCTCCCCAGTAAACTGGCTGCTGTGAAGTTAGAGGAAGTGCTGCAAAAAAACCCTGAGAAGTATGGAAGAAAGCAGATTACACACGATCTGAAAACAGGAAAGGTGTCCTGTTGCTTTGAAGCCTGCAAACATTGAGAAAAAAACCAGTCAGGCCGACGGATTTATTACATGCCTGCAACTGGGTTGTGTGTGAAGAACTGAACAGAGATTCTCACACCAAGACTTCAAGTACTGTCTTAACTCTGCAATAAACAGATTAATTTTGCTCTCAGCTTGTGAGTCTTGCATTCATATGCCACAGGTTGCCTACCCGTGGCAAACAGTCTGGCAGACGGGCAGACGTGAAAATTAAGTACCAGCCTTCATTCTTCAGGATTTTAACTTTCACAGGAATTAAGGTACAAAAGAACCAGTTGTATTTACATCACTATTAATCATATTCAGGCAATAAAATAGTTCAGTTTAAAGCTTGTCTCCACTGTGGAGATAAGAAAACACAGAAAAAAATAGTTTCAAATCAATTTCAACTGTGTATTAAATGTTAAACCTTTCCATACAGGCACTGTATTAAGACTGGAATGGCTTTAATTTGCTCTACATGTTTAACAGCACTGAGGCGTTTTCAGTTCTAGAGGAGAGGGTTCACTCCAGGGTTTATAGCACTTTCTACAGAGAAGCCCATATGCATGTTTACAGCAGAAATGTTTCCAGGCTTTTGATAAGCAGGTTATTTCGTAATTGTTCGGCTCCTGATGCTCTTGTTTTGCTTTAAGGCATGTGTTAATGACCTGCCTCTGGAATCAGAGAGAACTCGGGATGGACTTCTTGTCCCTTCTTGTATGGCCACTCTTGCCTTCCTTGAGATGGTGGTCGAAGGGCACTAAGGCAAGGTGTCAGTGAATTAATGTGCTCGCTGTGCATTTAAGACCACCTACTCTTGGCATCTCTGCCCTAGTAAAGCTGGCACGTCACCTAGCCCGCAGGCAGCGTGCCATGCAGACAGATGGCTGTGGCAGCAGGCAGCCAGGAGGCAATACATGAGCATCAAATACATTTGTTGAGGGCAGGATATCAAGCCAGGAATGTCAAAGTGGTTTTCAACCCAGAGCTGCTGAGCTTGTATGCAAGAGAACATCCTTGATACTTCAGCTCAGAGCTAGGTCAGCTGGGTGAAGGTAAAGCTGGAATTCCCAGATCATGGACAATGGATGTTTGGAAAGCCTTAGATCAAATTTTGTCTGTCACGGGGCGTAAAAGGAAGAAGGCTGTAACATTGACCCTTGTTTCTATTGGGGTGACAGCAGTAAATTCTGATACAGTTTTGGTTAATTAGAAAAAGGTGCTGGGTACTTTTAATTTTTTAAAACCTGAACGATATTGCTGGGATTAGAATCCTTTGGCAGCCTCACATATTAATGCTAAGATATTAAATGTCAGTGATAATGGTCCATCTTTAATAGTCAAGTAAGCTGCTGATCAGCTTTGTCAGGGCAATAGAGTGGGACTCTGGATTTCAATATCCAGCCCTTTGTTGATGGAGCACCACCATGCATGGGATGACTGTGCTTCTTCTTTAAAATTGTCAGCTTTTAATGGACTGTTCTGTTTGGAAAGGAAATGGTAGGAAACTCCTTCCAATTCTATTTCTATAATTGAATTTGAAAGAATAATTTGAAACCAATGGGTTTTTTGAAAAAGAACTTTGCATAAAACTCTAATTTAACAAACCTGAAACACAGCTGACACCTAGAGAAGTATTGTCTGTTATGATCTGTGGATCCACAACATGCACTTTTAAACTGTGTAATTACACTAATTATCTTTATTCAGACGATAACCAGATCAGTGTCTGGTAAAATAAGGGAGTTTTATTTTGTGACATAGGATTATTTTAATTTAGTAGGTTTCCGAGTTTGCTAGTGCCAATATGCTAAAAAAAATAAAATTGCCTATAGTCATGTGGGACAGTTGGAACACAGTGAGTAAATCTCTGTTCAAACAGGAACAGATCCCACAGGGAATGCTTTAGCATGGATTGCTATGCTTTGCAGTGGGAACAGTGGTCTTTAAAGCTGTCAGTTTCTCACCTAAATACCTCTTTATATTGCAGTGATACCCAGAGGCACCTCCCAACAGGGAAGTGATTGCACGGGGAAGAGGAGGTGGTGGCACAGAGTCTGGTACCTGCACACCCGGGCTGAGCAGGGTGCTGGGGGATCAGTATTTCCCTCCATTAATACTGTGTTCATCTGCTTTTCTGCACAGTGCAGTCTGAGAAACCTAATCGTTATTTTCTGTACTACGATCCTTAATTTCTCATGTTATCTTGTAGAAAAATGAAGCCTGGAAAAGAACCTTGTAACTTGTTGCAGTACCTTGAACTTTCTGTTCAGACAGCAGTTCTGATTCTCTGCTCCCTTTTCCATCCGACCTAGGAAAACAAGGTCTATAATTTACCTAAGGAACTTGGAAGATGCAGCAGCCTCAATGATATCAAACCAGAATTACATCTACATTTTTTCTGTTTATCTTATTTTAAATAAAATAAAAGCTAATTGATAGTCTTTAGTAAAAATAGTTTGGTTTCAAACACTATTTTAGCCTTATTAATAATTCAGCTAACTTTCTAGTGTTGACCTGCTTTCTTAAATTTTATTGCATATAGTTATGTTGCCATAGTATTACGACTGAGGGGTGCTGTTGTGGGTCTTCCAAAATTCGAATAACTCCATAAATCTCCCTCAATCCAGTAATGTGTTAATTAAAAAAATGTATCGTTCATGCCTTTTGAACAGACATTCATTATTTTGCTTGATGAAGTGACCTTAGCAAGAATTTGCTCGTGTCCAAAGGGGTAAGCTTATAACCTCAATAACATGGTTAATTTTAATTAGTCAAAGACATGCTCAGGCTCTCTGTAGATTTAAAACATTTGAATTCAGTTTTGATGGCATTATTCTCAGGGAGCATGAAACAGATGCACGTAATTCTTGTTAAGCATCTTGCTTGAAGTTGACTTCAAACATGTTCACTGTAAGTTGTTAGACAGCCTTCATCTACTGGGAATCCAATCTGCCTATTTGCTCCTTTTTTCTTTAATTACTTCTACTATTATTGTTTGTAACTCCCACTTGGG
This sequence comes from Machaerirhynchus nigripectus, assembly GCA_013397975.1. NCBI lineage: Eukaryota > Metazoa > Chordata > Aves > Passeriformes > Dicruridae > Machaerirhynchus > Machaerirhynchus nigripectus. Next base: position 64,010 of record VZRQ01000572.1, read on the forward strand.
AGCCTGTGCATGTGGTAGGTGGGCCCTTTTTATACTGAAGTCTGTATGGAAAAAATCTCTCCTGCCATGGTTTATAGTTTAAGCCTCAGAATTTCTTTCTTGGTTTTGTCTCACACTGGACTAACTTCTCCAAAGGAGGTATTTTATTTTTATGTCGAATTAATTTTTAAATGTTTTATTTTTCTGTAACGGTGACAGCCACCTGAGTATATTCTCACAAATTATAATGGGTGTTCTAAGGTCACCTGCTGTGCACAGCTGTCAGCTGTGAGGTCCAGTCTTGTGTGACAGTTTGCTTGAATGAAGAAGCTCAGGTTTTGGCTGTTTGCAATAGAAAAAGAATCTCTCACATGAGGCAACGTGTTTCTTTTTTCATGCTTAAATGTGTAATGCCATATTTGTTGCATTTGTAATGCAGTATTATGTAATACTTTGTATATCCAGGTTCATATAAAGCTGAAAGAATTCATTGCTAACCCTGTAGTTTTGTTTTGTTTTTTTTTAATCACTATTAAACATCTGAAAATAAAGTCTGAGGAAGAAGAGTCAGAGAGCATGTAGGTATCTTGTAATCTATTTTAAGTCTCTGCACTGGTTCACTGTCTCACTGTGAATTTATGAGCTTCATTGTTCACCAAAATATTCCCAGCAGAAATGACTCTGGAGTATTTTTGCTTATTACTTTCCATGCTCTAAAGACAAGAAATGCTCTGTATAATCTTGTGACACATGAGCATGCTTCCTTATGAAGGGAACCATTGCTTCAGCAGAGTTCCTTGAGTTTGTCTTCAACCACTGTTATGGTATCCCAGCTGTAGACTAAGACCTTGGTTTTTGGATAGAAGCAGCCTGTTTGTAGAGTAAGGAATGTGTTTGCTGAGTGTGTAAGATGTGTTTTTTTCCTAGAGAAAAATATTGGTTTTTTGTTTGTGGTTTTGTTTATTTGTTTGTTTGATTCTGGTAGAATAGTAGTTCATTATTTCCCCTGTGTAGTCATTGGTTGGTACATTTTTGAGGGTTTTGTTTAAGAAACAGAGAAGTTTAAGTTCTCATGGTGGTTTGTGTCGTACGATAGTAAGAAATTATTTTCTTGCTAAGCTGGAATGAAAGGATTGGCTGAGTGTAACAATAATGCTGTACCTTGCTAGGCTGGACCTATTTTGCAGTCTTGGCCATAGTTCTCTTCCTCCAAAGTCTGGAAGGAGCTGTAAAGTTAACAGTCAATTCTCCGAAAAATTTACCTCCCTGCTGAAAATGCTGGAGAAACGTTCTTGGGGTGATAGTGAGTATTAACACCTCTTTAGCTGGGAAGAAATGAGATAGGCAGCCAATATCTCCTGCTGCTCTGAATTGATTCATGCTTTGTATGTACTTAGTCTTGAATGCTTTCAGTATGTGTCGTTTCTTGTAATACTCTCATTAAATGTAAATAAGAGGTTTGAATTTGGTTTTGTTCTCAGTAACAGAAATTGGACACAAAATACTGTCAGATGTGATGTTAGTAGTAAATAAATTTGAAGAAACAAGATGTCAGCTGAGTTTATGTAGTGTCCAGTGGCAGAGGACTTGAAGTTCAGGGAAATCTTTGGCATCTGGACTTGCTACAGTCTCCCCCCAGCATGCAAATACCTTTCATTTCCTCGTGTCTCTAGAGGTCCTTGAAGTGCAATCCATAGTCCAGTCCAACCACCATTGACTGGAAGTTTTGATTAGGTCCTCATACAGTCTTGAAGTCCATAGGAGAATTTGCATTCCTTAAAGTCTTGCACTTGTACTTGAGACAAAGAAATGAACTCTTTAGGGTTATGTGTTGGTTACTTGACAGTGTATTGAAATCATGTGCACTGTTTACCCAGCAGAAGTGACATGACAGGGGCTTCTTCAGCTGTGATTTCTGTGTCTTGGCAAATTTCACTAAACTTGATTACTCTCAGTGGTAGCTATACTTCACAAATGATCAATAGATAAAATACTTAAGTCTTTCATTGTAAGACAAGATGGTGCTTGATTCTCTGGAAGTATATAATTAAAGAGTAAAAATAGGCATGCAGTTGTTGTTGAATGGGAGAAATTGAGGCAGGGTGTGCAAAAGACAATGGCAGAGATGAGGATGTATCTCTGTTGTTGAATCCAGAGCTTAAAGGGCCTTGTGTGATAAAATGGGCACCTAAAGGTTCTCTTACCTTTGGGGATTTTTTCTGTGCTTACCATGGCTGCAAAGGCATCAGTGTAAGCCACGTGTTCAACATCATGTGAGAGAAAAGATTCATGTCCTGCAGCGTTTCTTCCTCAAGGCAGAAACCTGTGTATTTCCAAGTGTCCACGACACCTCCTGACCTTAACAACTGACTCTTGGTTTGTCTGGTGTTGCTGTTGGGGTGGTCGCGACACAAACGGACACTGCACCATACAAGGGCATAAAGCATTATATTTCAGAAAAACTGCATGTTTATAGACTTTTGTATGTTATCACTCATGTTGCAAATTCATTGGCTACTAAATTACAACAATGGATTCGCTGGCTGTCATTTAACTAGAATATAATAGTAGTGGTTACCTATAGCATAAGCATTCAGATAAATAACAGGTGCAGATGTGTTGCTGTTTTTCTGCTTCTATTGTTTAAATTCCTTACTTCTGTTGATACTATATTTTCACGGGAAAGACTGATTGTTTTTCTTCTCCCGGGCTTTTCTCATGAATAGAAGCTAACCATGTCCAAATTAAGATCTGTGAAGCCTTCAGGCCAGCTGTCGGCCTCAACAGTCTGGTTCACTGCTGTTAGATTTTAATCTGGCCTAAGGGTTATGGGAGGAAACACTCTACTTCTGACCCCTTTGTGTTATGTTCCTGTGAGCCAGAGGGCAAAGTGTGTCGAACCATCAGTTTCCCCTTCTCTCCCCTCCTGGTTTATCTGATCAAGGTGATCAGCTCTCCATCAGCTCTCTGATTCACTTCCCAGGGTGATTTCAAGAAGTTCCATCTTGGTCTAAGAGGGTGGAGTGGCCGAGGGAGATCTGAAGCATGGGCAGCATGGAATTGTTCCTTCTGGGGTCAGGACCAGGGTACAATGGGGTAATGTACTGAGGGACCTGCAGCTCTGGCATCACACCCTGTTCTAGGCTGAATTACAGGGAATGGTGTAGACGCTGCTCAGAACAAACAGCAAACCCCAAGAAACAGCAGCAGTGTTAGGGACAGGAGGGAGGGTATTGTGCAACACATCTCCCCACCTTGACTTCATGGATAAACACAGGGCACCCAACTTCTTAGGCAGGTGGAAAGAAAACACAAGACTGCAGAGAAAGCACAGGCCTTCTTGAGGCTCGGGTCAGCCTGAGATGACATTGCACTGGTCTGTTCATTGTGCTCTCAGTCATGTGTGTGGCTGGAGAGTGTGTTGTGTGATCTATCAGATAACAAAATAGGTGTGCAAAAAAAAAAAGCGTTGATCTCTGTTTAACCATTCCACAGCTAGAAGACAGCTCAGTGGCTCAGCTGGCTGCTGCACAAGAGAGCTATTAAAGACATCGCTTGCTTTATTTATTTTATTTCATAAGCAGGCTTCTGGATGCATATTAGACTTTGAAAGACCTTTCTTCATCTTTCTTCCCTGAAAAAGAGGAGAACTTTCCCTTGTGCATGTTGCTTTAGGCCCATATTTCAAAACGACACATTGGTACCACAGATTGTAGAGCTGCGCACGTCACTCACGATGCATTGCTCCCTATCCACAGAGTTCCTCCACTTTATGATCAAAATAAAACTCTTGAAACGTTCTAGTCTGCTTGGTGCGAGAGAGAACAAAATGCTGGAGGGGAACCTTTAAGTAGTATCTCTCTGGACTTATTTATAAGATTGCACTATTTTCCCCACAACCCATTCTGTTTCTCCTCCTCTTTTCCATCAAAAATTCTGACTGGTGCTGACAGAAACGATTATAGCTTATGAGTGATAATATAATCCAGTTTTCTTCAAGGAGAGATGTTATCAGAGAACATTTTTTAAAAATATACTGGTAGAGAAGAGCCATCTTTCTTCGTAGAATAACAGTTATTAATCTCTTACTAGTATATTTTCAAATCATTTTGGACATTTATTTCCATGCTGTGATATTATAAAACTAGGCATTTGTGTCAGTTTTGATGCAGTGCAACATGCTGGAACATGAAAAGCTGTAATTACCACCGTGGTCATTTGAATTGCTAACCAGATCCTGACATTTTCAAATCGGACCAATTTCTTAGTGATCCAGAAGTAAGCCTGGGTGCAACACGAGCTGCATTTCAATTAGGCAACTCAACATTTTAAAAGAAAATGCGGTGCACTCACATCCCCAAAGCATTGCTAAAATCAAGTACTTTGCTGGTTTTCTATTGTGTCCTCTAGACTGTTTTTGTTTGTGAGGATTTATTGATAAAATGTTAGCTTTGTTAATTTTGATGAACTTGAAATGTTTAAGAACATCTCTTTAAGAAACTTCTTCTGCAACCTTTAACTCTTTCTAGTGGATACACTTAGAGCAGCCTGCTCTGAGGTTTGTGTGTGAATGTCCTGTGTCCCTTTACAGGTTTGAGCTCTGCGTTCTCCTGAGGGTTTGGGCACTGGGCTTTGTTCTCTGTGCCCTGTTCATTTGGGTTTGTTGCAGTTCAAACTTAATAACTGAATTTCCGTGGTGTCTGGAGGGCCTGATTTTAGCTAGTGGCTACACTTGTCCGTGCTGCTGCTTGCTGCTGGTGCTCTGCTGGCTGGTGCTGCCTGAGGGGGTTATTTTGTTAGAGCCCTGCATCTGCATGGGCCGGGAGAAGGGAATGTGACAAAACAGAGCCACTGCAAGAGAAGTGTTCAGGTGATCAACAGCCCTACAAATGAAGTGAGTGACATCCTGTGACAGCATAAGCTTTACCTTTCAAAGTGTGATTCAGAGGCTCTCAGCACCCCAAACCAGTAGAGTAAAATATATATCTTTATTTTTTTAAAAAAGAATACCCATGTGCTTTTAGCCTATTGGACCTGAGTGATGTAGCATTAATAGGTAAAAGGTATCTTTTAGACTTGAGGCTGGAGAAAACCATGCAGCAATCATCTTACAAGTGTGAGGAGGAAGAATGAGAAGAAAGAATATTTACTTCTGTTGTGCAGAGCAAGAGTGGCAGCTGTAAAAATATTTTCCACTTCAATTCAGTAACTGTGGAAAATACTAGACTGGATGAGGAAAGAAAGCAGGAAACAAAATGTGTTTGAATTAGTGGGAAATACTTTTATGTGATTACCTCTTTTTTTCTTATTATTTACTTGCAAAATTTTGTAGCTGAAAACCTGAAGAGTCTGGTTTTTATTTCTGCCCTTCCCCTTTTTCTCTTTGAGAAGTGCCAGAGTCTTTTCCCCCAGAGAAAAGGTGAATTCTTGGCTCAGTCTGGGGAGGTCTGTTGTTTTTTTTTTCTCCTGTGGACAGAATTATCATTTTCCTTAAGCTGTGGGCCTGCTTATTGAAACAAGGAGAGAAAGAAAGATGACAGAAACCAGCTGCAGGCTTCTTTTAAAGATCAGACTTCAACCTTTCATATATAGGGATTTCACCTTTCCTGCATGAAAATACCAGATTTGCATATATGTCATAATGTTTTTGTGTATTGAACTATGAAAGTGTAGCTTTAGACAAATGAAGCTAAAAACTGCCTTAAAATAACAGTTGTTTTCACTATGATTCTTTTTGCTTCTCAGAGGATTGAGAGAAGTGCTTTAATGTATTTCTGTGAAAGCATTGGAATACATAATTTATATATGCCTAGCATGCAGTGTAGTAGTTGTTGGAATATTGCTGTCAAAGCTACCATTCCCAGTTTAAGTCCATCCCTCCTCTAAGTGGATTTTTAGATGTGTTTGCATGGCATGTGAGTTTTGGAGTGATGTTGATGTTGAGGGGTGTGTTGCTTAATGTAGTCTTTCAAGAGGTAAAGTTGATCTTGAGAACACAGATAATTTGGACATATTTTGCTTTGCTCTCAGGTTGGCAGTGGATAATTTTCATACAACAGATGTGTTTGATTATGGCAACCTGGGGCATGAAATGACTTCTGATGCTAAAGCTAGTGGATGAAATACAGAGCTGTGCTGTGCTGTGCTGTTATTTCTACTGCAGAGATGTCTAGACACCTCAGCCAGGGAGCCAGGCTCCCAGGTACTGAGCACTGTGTGCCTGGGTAATAAAAAGCCTCTTCTAGACTCTAACAGCTTTAAAAATACACTTGAAAAGCATGTTGGTCATTCCAAAATAAAAAAAAAAAAAGGAAAAAAGAAAAAAAAAAGAAAAAAAGAAAAAAAAAAAAAAAGGAAAAAAGAAAAATGGCTCTATTCTGGTTGTGAAACTCCTGTGTGGGGAAAGATAAGAAAAATTTCTGTTTGACCCATTCCCTCTCTGGGTTTGCTCCTTCTGGCACATCTCCAGCCTGTGCAGCCCAGTGTGGATCCCAGGAGTCACCCATGAGCCTGTTCCATTGGTGACAGTGTGCATAGGGCACTGGAATGTCTGTATGATGCAGAGTTCAGAGGCCAGGATTTTACAGTGGGCTGCCCCTGGCCTGCTTGCTTGACCTTTCACCAGTGTTCTCTGTGTGGCATGGGATTTATTTCCTTGCTTTAAAGAAAAACATATGAAAATTGGTAGCTAATAATATCTATGTTTGGCTCTGTGAAGTCTGCAGTCCAGGATATGAAGCAATGAATAAACTTGTTGTCATTGTTCCTTGTGGCTCCTTGCATAAGCTGCATCATTTTATCTGAGCCAAGTCAGCTGCTTCTGCAAATGCTGTCCTGGGCATGGCCCACCCCCACCGGGGCTGCTGCCACTCCCTGAATCAGCGCTGGGCTGCTCTGACTGGAGCACAAACAGCCAAGTTTCCTGAGGGCATTGCTGCAGATGGGGTTCTTAGTGCTAAGAGAAAGCAGACTGTGTGTTTGTGTATGTCTGCAACACGTTATTAAATGGGAGTCCTATTGCTGTGGCATTTTAGTGATAGACTAGAGAATATCACCGTGGATTTTGTTTTAGGTTAAACATGGGAGCAAACTTGGACGATTCTGACCAAGCCTGGAGAAGAGACAAAGGTTTGTGGCCAGAGCAGTGGTCACTGCCATCCATCACTTCTCCCCTCCTCTGTCTGACAGGCGACAAGGTGAACCTGTTGTCATCCCTTCAGGGGCACCCTGCCCCTTGTCATCCCTCCATCAAACAGCAGTGTCACCTGCAGTGACAGCACTGACATGAGTAAGTGGCTTACAGGGATACAAGGAAGCATCACAGTGAACAAAATTTGTCAGCTTTAATTAGCAGTGTTGGATGATGTCTTGAAAGCCTGTAGGTATAAACAGACAAATAAGCTGGTAGAATTAAAAACAGATGTTAGAATTTAACTCCCTTAATAACAACATCCCTCGTCTCCTCCCCATTAAAACAAAATCTAGTTGTCAGTTAATGCCCAATTCTATTTATACATTTCTCATTAACATGAAGATTGAGCATAATGTATTCAGGAAGATAACATGCTTTTTATTTGAATGGAGGTGGCTGTTGGCATTTGTCAAATCTTTCTGCTATTCCCTTGTTCCTAGCCTCTTGTCCAGACAGAAGGGACTTGACTTAAAAACTGGCCAGACCATACCTCAAATTCCATTAATTCATGATCCTTCAGAAGAAGAAGAAAAAAATTCTCTATTAAAATCCTAGAAAAATGTCATCTAGACTACTGGAATACACTGAAAACTCTTAATGTGGAACTCGTGCAATGTAATAGAGAGATATTTTAATATGAGGAACCCCTTCTGGACGTGCTGTTTTCAGAGTCCCTGTGCTTTTCAAAGGAAGCTGGTAATCATGACCATATGCAACTGGAAACTGGAGCAGGCCCAGTACTCATCTGAACAGCAGGATTGCATCAGGATTGCACAGCCTCTGACCATGGCTGTGGCATGGGATGTAGGATGGGCCGTGCCAGCTGTTTGCCATCTCATTTAAAAAGGGGGAGGAAGTGGGAAGGAAAAACACCATGGCTCCCCTAGCCCTCGGGTATCTAATATCCACTTTGATTAATTTTGGATTTTTTTTTTATTAGCAAATGCCCCTTGAAATGTAACTTGAGAGTGCTCAAAGCCAGGCTGGGCAGAACTTGGAGAAACCTGTTCTAGTGGAAGGTGTCCCTGCCATGACAGAGAAGGTGGGGGTGGAGGTAGGTCATCTTTGTGGTCACATCCAACCCAAAACCTTCTGGGATTCTGTGAGTGCTTTATGTTGCTCTAAGTCTGGAGAGTGTAAGCAAACTTAGGCTTTAATTTTTCTCCAAAGTCTGGATTTGGGCTGGAGGTGCACTGTGTCTTGGGAGGAGGATCATGGAGATGAACACCATCCTGGAGCAAAAGGCTTATTCAGTAACATCTGCAGATCTGCAGACATGCAATGCTTCCCGACTGAGGAGATGCTTGTGTTTTCTGGTCTGTCAATTTAAGGCTCAGCAGTCTGAGACAGGGATGCCAAAGAGGGCACTCAAGCAAATGCTGCATGGCATTTGGCTGGGCTACCCTGTGGTGAGGGGAAGTAGCTGAGGGAAGCAGGGTCTTCTCATTACAGGGCCCTCTTGAGTTGCCAAGGTGGCTGGAGTGGTATTCTCATCCCGCACAGCAACTTCCCTCTGCACCTCCTGGCTGCACCATTTTTCTCTGTGCTTAACACTGAAATTTGAAACACAAAATACAGGCTTGCACAGGTCTTCTGAAGCAGAATAAGCATGTCCCAGTGGCAGGAACAGAACTCTGAACACAGCTTTCCTCACCAGCAAGGGATTCATATTTTGGGGAACTTTTTTAAAGATAAGTCTTTCTACTGGTATGTACTGGGAGAGAAAAATCAGTCTCTGATCTAACTGCTATTGCTATTTGAAAGCAACATATTTTTTCTACATGACATATTTGATGTCAGACTTCCCTACTGGAGCTTACTGGCACCAGAGGACCAAGCAATGAGCATGGATGTACCTCCCAATGACTAATTGGACTGCTGTCTTTCAACTATTAGTCATTGTTTTTCCTGCAGGCTAGACCTGTATTTATGTCATGAGTGGCAAATACTCCAATAAATTATGAATAGGCATGTTAATGTTTAAACCCGTGTGTTTGAATGAGAGGCAAGTCTGGAAAAATAGGAGAAATTCTTGATCTACTCTGATTTTCACAATATGACAGACTGTCAAGGTTAAAAGGACCTTCACAGATTTTTATTTGCTTTTATATTATTTGCTTGAAGTAAAATGTAGGTGGCAAAACAGAAGAGAATCATGGCAAGATGTCAAGTTATTATGACTTAATTGGTTCTAGAGAATACACAACTGAACACGTACGGTGCCGTGATGTAAAAATAAAGTACATTTAAAGAGATTGCCAAATATGCAGTTTGAGGACACATCTTCCATTTTTATGCTTTTGGCTTTTTGATGCTCATGGCTTGATAAGACATGATTAGTCTCTGAATCATTAATATGATACTGCTATAAAACATTGCTCCTGTTTCTAATCATTTTACTGAAATCTATCCTGCTGTAAAGAGAAGAATGGGCAGTTGTAACTGAAATCAATAGCGCTTTTTTCTTCTGTTCCAAAGCACTGATATGGTAAAAATATTCTGTATAGATTTCCTCTCAGACTTATGAGAGAAGTTCTTGGTTATGGAAGATGTCTCTATATGAAATAGTCCCACCTTGGTATGAAAATTACCTTTTGACCCTTTCTCTCAGGTTCATACGATGTAAGTCTTTGAGAATGTGTGAAAGGAGAACGTACAGGAAGACTTTCTGGGGACCCAAGAGAGGTGGGGAACCAAGATCTGCATCACCTGGGTTCTGGTGAGCAGGGGTACTCCAGCAGCACAACCCCACCTTGGCAGGTAGTTGTGTTCTTCCCTCAGAGGCATCGCTGTGAGCTGGGCCAGTTTGATAACTGCTTTTGGAAGATGTTCCATGGTTAAAGACTTTCCTGCTTTAAGAAATAACAACCACCATTACAAACCAAGACAAACCCAAAAATCCCCCAGGGAGATGTAGGTGCTGGTAACCAACATGGCCATGGTTCTGCTCCTAAAATGGCTTCTGCTGTCCCCTTGTTATAACTGGCCTGTGTTTTCAGTGACACGGAATCTGAAACTTGTTGCATTGAAACTATAAATTTGGTACGAAATTTTATCACCAAATTAGTTAACCCTTAGAGTGACATCCCTCTAGACAAGGAGGGTCCTTCATCGAGGAGTTTAAATTAACTTAATTTCTAAAAGAAATAGTCAAGTTGAACCACAAGTGGTGCTCCTGTTGAAGAAATACACTGCTGAAGCTATGTCATGCTGCAAGGGATAAGACTTTATGATTCTCTCATGTCCTTAAATCTGACTCAGCCTCTTTTTTTTTTTTTTTTAGTATTGGAGGGTGGAAGCCTCAAGGTAATTTTCTCTGCTTTTGTTTCCTTGGAGGCCTTTCACCTTCACCTGTGAATAGCAGACTCATTCTCCCCAGATAAAGCAGTGAAGTGACTGCAGCTTTTCTGTTATGAGCACTTTCTGTCAAACAATTGAATTTTTCATTGGAAAGACTCTGATAGCTCAACATTTTCCCCCTATATTATTTAGAACTTGGACAAAGATTGGCCATGATAGCACTTACAGTCTGTTTTCTTGGTAGGACCTTAACTAAAATGTAATTGTGAGCTGGCATTTGGGAAACATGAATTCACACTGGGACTGGGGAAAAGGACTAGAGGAGTGACATGGGGAATCAAGAACTCTTACCAGGAGACAGAATGAGCTAGCTCAGGTGTCTGCTGTGTGGCATTTCCTTGTGCTCTGCAAGCTTACTTTTAGATAAATTGGTTTCTCTCTTGCCAGTCCAGTCTCTCAGCAGAGTCCATATTTCTCAAAAAGAAATATTTGTGTTTAAATGCCTGAAGCATATCCTATAGTGATAAATACACTGCTACCTCTGGGAAAGCAGGAAAGGCCAGAAAAGTCTATCTTAGTCAGGTTTTCCATACTGGTGTCTCCCCCATACCACACTTTGTGGCCATACTGGCAAAAAATTGTTCTTGTGAAATGCAAAGCACTAGAAGTAATCCTTACTGGATTGTTTCTGGCTGATGACATTGAAAGCTTGATTATATTTCCCTGTAGTTGGTACAGTTTTGCTGCCAGCTTCTCTTAGGGTTTGTGTGTTTCTCACTCATTTACAAGGAGTTTAATACCATGGAATGCAAAGAGCAGGACTGGGACATTAGATTCAAAGAAAATAGTCATGAGAGGGGAAAAAAGGCTGTATTCAACAGCATCTAAAATACTGAGAAATTTTTTTCCTGGTTTTGGTTTTTAATAGTTGATGAATTCATTTGTCTTTTCCCCTGACATTGTCTAGGGTTTCTTGTTTAATTTATTTAATACCAATCGTTTGAAAATCAACAAGAAATGAGGAAAAGAACCCCAATCCCCAAGCTTGTGCCTCCTTGGCAGAGCAAGCTCTGCTACACATGTGCTTGCTGAAACTTGAGCAAGCTCTGTGTTCATACCCTGAGCTGGAAACTGATCCGTGTCCATCGATGTGTGAGAGCCTTGCCGTGAGTTCACTGGGCTTTACTTCACGCTCTCGCTCCGTAGCAGTGGTTTATCAGTCAGGAATTTGAACCCCTGTGGGATTTTTTTTTTAAAGACTTCAGTTAGCTCATGCTAGCAAATGCTTTGTGTTTAGAAATCCAGCTGTGTTAATTCCTTAAACCTTCAGTCCATACTTTGGCAAGTACACACATCTCTGCAGTTGACATCACATACACACTTTCCTCTTTAACAAAGCTGGCCAGGAGGTCTGTGTTATCAGTATGATAAGAAAATACTGGTTAATGTAGAGAAATTAGAATCTCCTTGAGATTTTATTGCCCTAGTCTTGGAAAAGTTTAGCTTGTCCATGTGGTCTTTAAGACTTGCAGCAGACTTAACATTAGTAATGATGGAAGACAAAGTGTGTTTGAATTTGGGTTTTTGTTCATGCAGAGGATGACTCCTGCTCCATGGGCAGAAGAACAGGCTCACATCTTTCAGTGGTGCAAACCACCTGGTGCTTTGTAGTCTGATTCTTTGTTTCCTTTTGTAGATAGTGTTCTGCTTTGGAAAAGCTAGACAGAATACCATCCAGTCTGGTACTTCCAGTAGGAATGCTCAGAAGACCTTATCCTAAATACAAGTGTGTAGAGATTGTTAAAAACTAGTAAATAAAAATATCTGTTCCGTGCAAAAATATGTGCTGTTTGCATCAAGGAGGGAAAGATGATTACTTTCTCTAGGCTGTGGGAGAACAGTAACATATGCCATCCTTACATCCACTTAGACTGATGAATACCAGATGGAAGTCATGCAGAATGTTTTCTGTAGTATGCACAAGTATTGCTGGCAGCTTTTCAGTTTTTGATATAGCAAAAGACAGTTGTACTTGCTTTACTGAGTTGAGATAAATGCCTGCAGACTCTGAAATCTGTCTAGGAGAACCATTGGAACTCTAAAAGTTTTCAGAGATCCTTCATTTGTTGTTGAAGTATCAAGACTGTGGCCATCACTGAGTACAAGTGCCTGGTACAGGCAATCTCTTAGTAGCCATTAGTGCACATAAGTGGCTTTTATCACATCTTTATTTTTCATTAATTTTTATTTAAATCTTAGATGTTCATTCTGGTTTTCCTCCAATAACCAAAGATGAATGTTTAAATGTTCACTAAATAGCCTTTCATGAATAACACTTGACTGCTGGATTTCGTTCTTCTGTTTCTTTTCCGCAGCACTTTGTCCGTCTTGTCCTTTTGGGTCTCACAGCTGCATTTAATTTGCATCAGTGTAGTTGTGTCAATTGTGACCAAAGCAATGAGCTGTGCAGTGCCAGCAGAGTCATCTTGTGTGCATGCTCCTGATTTTGCATTTCTAACCGTGCTCACTTACTAACTGTGCTTTGATTGGAGTAGCAGGAACAAATCTGGAGGTACTACACGGTGGTGGTCTATTGAAATACCCTCACGTGCAACTGTTTTGTCTGCTCTTGATGGTCTTCTTCAGTGGGTTTGCTCTCAACGGGTTTAATTGACTATTATTTTGTGACTCCTAGTTTTTAAGCTAATGGTCAGCAGTGATTTCTCTTTCTCTTTGATCCCTTAGCCTGGGATCTGGGCCTGGTTTGGGTGTGATTTCCATATGGCTATTGTTGGTTTCCACCAGCCCCATTTGTGACAGTTTGACATAATTTCAGGTGAGACTAGAAATAAATCATGGAAATTCATACTGAAAAACTGGCTGATAGAGCAGCTGTTGTGGCCTGCTTGTGCAAGGATTCAAAAGAGACTGTGAACCGTGTGGTGGTTTAAGGAAAAATAGTTCTGTAGCCCATTTCCTTTGGGAAAAAGGAGTGAGATTATTGATGGCCACAAAGACTTTGTCTGGGGAACTGCAGGTTGTCTCCAGTTGCTGAGAGCAGCCCAGTCTCCCAAGGCAGGGGAGTATTACCTCCCACAGTCAGCAAATCCAGCCAGTTCTCATTCCTTTGCCAAGGAAGAGCTGAGCTGCTGCTGACCAAGGAGACTGCACAAAAGCAGAGTGGTCAAGTCTCCACTTGGGAGACTTGACCAAGGAAAGGGTTGGAACATGGACTTCCAACATGTTTGAGAAACATGATGAAATTACTTTCCCACAAGGTGCCCAGAGGAATAGGACAATAATTTAGGATAATAGTAACATCTGGTTGGGTATTTGTCAGTGACTTTTTTTTAATGTTGGTAAATGCTGGCTTCTCAAAATGAGAAAAATATTTTTTGAAACGTATTTGCTTTTTTAAAACTTTCAAGCAGAGTTCCTAGTACGAGTCTTCTGAACATGAGAGAGATGCACCCTTGTAAAATGTTCAAATGCCTGGTTGTTAGAGCACTGCTCTGAGATGGAACATGGACTTCCTCAAGTCCTTGCTTTGCTTCATCATAATCGTCCTTAAATCCAGCTGGAGGCAACAGCTGGATCGACACAGAGACTGCAGTGCCTGCAGTGACTGGCAAGGTCACTGTGTGTGGCATGTCCTGGCTCCCCAGGGACCAGGTATTTGAGCCACTCCCAAATGTGTAATTTAAGTTACATTAAAAATAATTTAAGTTACAAAAACTGAAATTTTGCAAGGAAATCAATGATGTTTACTTTAAAAATCACTTGATGAATGCCCCATTACAACTTCATTAGCCACTCAAAGCTGTGCAGCCCCTGATCATCAGTTCTGGTGCTCTGTGATAAGGACTCAGCAAGCTGGATCCTGGGCTGAGTTCTGCAGTGATGCAGTGCTGCAGGTGCACTGCCCTGTGCTGTGCCCTTGTTTTGCAGCAGTCTGGGATCATGTGAAATAAGGCAAGCAAAGAGAAGTTTGAGCAGCTTCCTGTCCTCATCAGGCCTTTAGAAACAGACATGAACTAGGATGATCTGATATTTCAAATCTGTCCTAGCCAGGTATCAAAAGCCTGCTGCATGGTTTGGGTTCGTTGTGTTGCAAGCAGCTCTCAGTTGCTTACAGCCTGTTGGGAAGGCCAGAATGCTTCCAACCTTTCTTGTGTATGAAAATTAATTCCCCTCACACTGTCTCCAGCTCTTTATGATGCTGACTCTGTGCATCCCCCACTTCACAGCAGTAGCATGCAAAACCCAGGTGCTGGCTACCCTAACCTTTCTTAGGGGCAGTGGTGGGGGGTACAAAGTCGTGAGTGTAAGAAGACATCGTTTAGTTCACGTGCTGTATTTAGAATATGGAGGCATCCCAGTGGATTTGTAACATCTCAGATACCAGGGGGGAGTGACTGATTGCCAGTAGCCATGTGAGCTGTGCCTGCTGCACTGAACTGAGTCAGGGTGAGCTCTCTGATGCCAGCATGATGAACACAGTGTGCATGCATGGTGTGCTAAAGCTGGGGCCGGGACAGTGGACTGTGGCAGTTCCTCTGTGTTCTGTGAGTGCAGGAAATTTCCCTGGCTGTCTCTCTGCCTCATGATACAGACGTCCACAGTGTGTGCTTGAATGGGGAAGAGGAGAGGGAGTGCTGAGGAACGGAGGTGGCAGATCAAGCAGTAGAAGTTGTAAGCAGAAAGCTGTTTCATGTCATGCAGGGCAACAGGATTGCAGGGGGTTTATAATTTGATTTCCCAGCTTCTAGCTAGCAATGTCTGTTTTCAGTGTTTTTTTTGGGGAGACCTCTGTTGTGCTGTTCTCCACTGGCAGGTGAATAGGTGCCTCAGAGAATTAGGAAGTAGATGGAGTCATCACATCCTACTTGACTGCAAGGGAGGCAGAGATGAACCTTCACTGGCAGGAATATCTCTCTAACTTAACAGTTAAGAGATATCTTAAATTAATAGTACTGGTAATGTGCAGTAAAGAAGGCATCAATCTCCCTTTTCAATGGACTTTTTTAGGTTGTAAAAAGACTGAATTTGTGTTATAGATGGATTTATGCCTATCATCTTTCTCACTGTCCTAGCAAAGCCGGTTAGGGATAAATTTGTATTTTTCTGAATGAGGGATTTTTCCAGAACTCACTTGAAGACCTAGTGCTTTTGAAAATCCCTTTCTGTGAGACACAGGGAAAAGGAAAAATTAATAGAACTGGTCCGAGAAAGATGGGAAGAATAGCGGTAAAAAAAGTAAAAATAACTCTGAGAAAAATTAAAATTTTTTCATTCTAAACACAATTACATGAGGCGTGTAATAATGTAAAGCCTGTGCTGCTGTTGAAGGGACAAAATGTTGTGCTCAGTGCGGTGGGTGCGGGGGAAGGGGCAGCGCATCCCCGGCTGATGGCGCTCTGGCTCCACCGCACTGCTCCTGGGGAAGGAGGTCCCTTTCTGGCCGTGGCTGTTCCGGCGCTTTCCATGGGCTGAGATCCATCAGCAGGGCCGGCCCCGCGGTGATCTGTCACTCGGGACTCCCGGCCGAGGCTTGCAGTGATGGGGAAAGAAAACTGCTTCCTGCTCCACAGAGTCACAGCGAAGAATGGCTGGCTCCGCAGCGCCGGTTCTTAGGGGGAATTTGGGATACCCCCAACCTTCTGAATGCTCTGTGCTGCTGTGCTCTACACATTCAATCTGCTCCAATATATGGAGAGGGAAAGTGTCTTGTAAGATTGTTTGTTACTCTTCCTTCTGCCTCTGCAAGCCTCAGTGTGTTGTATCCAGGGCACACGCTGAACACTGCAGAGGCTGTTAGGAGACGGTCGTGGGGCAGTGAAGGGATGTCACACACAGGCTGTCAAAGAGCATGAGTAGAAGCATTAAAAAAATACACAGTACCTTTTCTCTGGAGGGTCACAGTGCACTGCAGTTCCTACTGAGGCTTGGTAATCAAAAACATCCAAAACAATTAGAAACACCAACACCCTGGACTTTGTTCAGGGGAAGCTCTTAGCATTTATTCCTAAGATCCTGAGTGAAGATGCTGCAGCAGCTTAGCAAGCAACCCCTCAGCCAGACTTCAACAATTGATCGTCTGTGTGATCCTGGTTGGTAAATGGGAATGGTTTAGCTACCACCATATGTCACGATGCTGGAGTAGATAGTGTTTTCTTCAGTAGTTTGTAAGTAATTGCCATCATACTGCTTTTAGCAGAGTGATGTGAAGAGCTGCATAAGCAGAGTAAAGTCTTAAGTGCTTGGTTTTACTTGCTATACACAGGCAGGAGAGGCCCAGTGATGTGTGGTTTTTTCACCATGTTCCTTTTTTTGGGTGTGATTCTTAAGGACAGAGCAATGATAGACGGATGTAGGTAATTAAGGATATTGCAGACTCTGTACTTGGGTAACTCAGTGGTAACTTAAATTTTCCAGCTAAGCTATTTGCATCCCTGCTGAATTCCTTGAACTGTGTTTAGGGGTTAATCTGTGAGCAGTCAGTGCTTGTTTAAAGTATCTCAAGCACAGTAGACTGTAAAGGCTCAAGTAGTACTCAGGTTTTAAGAAGGTTGTAGTTTAACTGTTGCGGAATGAGGTTTTTTCTCTTATTTGAGCCATAGTGGCACTGTAACCTCAGTTAATTGTGCCATCAGGTGGTCTTGTCCTCGTGGGTTTTCCTCGCTGGGGGAAAGGCTGACGAGGGCTGATGTTTGAATGCTTAGCTGCTTGGTTTACCCCAGCTCAGGGGTAACCTTGCTGTCAGGAGTGCATCTGTTACCAGCGGTGGGGAGTTCAGAGTTAGGGCAAAAGGTGTTTCCTTCAGATGGGTTTTCCTGAGTTGGAGTGTAGCTGTGTGAGATTATGGATGTGCTGTGGAAACAAAGAGGCATCACACGCAGTTTGCTCTGGTTTTCTTTCTGACTGGTGGAGTTTATCATCCTTTCTCTTTCTTTCACTTTGATTTAGGACTTTGACTATTTTGGTTGTTTGGCTTATTGAAAACATATAGACAGGGTGGCACTGAGAGTGTACACATCTGTTGGCTGATAGGAACAGGCAATAAGACACACTGGGGGCAGATCCAGGAAAAACTGAAGGAAATTTGCACTGGGGTGGGAAAATACAAGGTGAAGGTGGAGTTGTGCCTTGACCCTGTGTACTGAGGGGACAGGTACATTTAGGGATGCAGCTACTTGCAAGTTCTTTACGAATGATTGCTTCTGTGCCTGACATGATACACATCTTCAGACAAATGAAACTTTAAAGACACTTACTAAATAAAGCTTTAATTCACTTTTTCTGACTCCCGTGGGTTATGCTCTTCTTCTGTTCAGGGCTTTCTAGCATCATTTTCTATCCAAGCTATGAAAACATATGAATTATTACAATAGATATCTCCAACAGTTATGACAGAACAGAGAAGTTTACTATAACTTTGATAAGAATCTGAAGATGTGGATGCTTAGTTATTCAAGTTTACAGGATATTCGTTGTTTTGATGCAGAAATTGAACCCTCACAAATGACCCTGTGTTTCCCTCTTGCCAGGCTACAGACAGCAAGACGTGAGCAGTTTTTCTCCCTTCTGCTGCTCTGGTAAGCAAGATATGGAAGTGAAAACTGGAAGTACAAAAGCAAATGGAGAAAAAAGGATTAGATATTACTCAAAAGTCAAAGATCATGTAGAAGATTCTGAAAGCATAGGTACAAAAATGCACTTATTGGGCTTTTAAAAGTTTGAACGTGGTTTCTTCTACTTAATTCTTGTGGTAGGTTCAACTTTCAGTGAAGTCACTTTTTGAATTGCCACAAGACTGCACTCCAATGGCTTAACTTTCTAAAACAAGGGAATAAGAATTAACATGCTGAAGCTCATGGAATATGTGTGACCTCATCAAATCACACATGCCAAAGTCAGTTTTCAGCATCATCCATAGAGTGTCACTGGAATGAAGGCAGTGAGATGGCAGAAAAAGGGCAGGTAAAGCCATGACTCTACTGTAGAACTGCAGAGGAAGTTGTTCACTTCCATCCAACTGGGTGTGCCTTGGTCACTGCCCAGGCTGGGATACAGAACCTGTGCCATGTGGGGAGTGGGCAGCTGGAGCAGGGGCGGCTGCAGTGAGCCCCCTGTCCCAGGGGTCAGTGCTGACCAGAGCAGTGAAACCCCTGTCCCGGGGGTCAGTTCTGACCAGAGCAGTGAGCCCCCTGTCCCAGGTGTCAGTGCTGACCAGAGCAGTGAGCCCCCTGTCCCGGGGGTCAGTTCTGACCAGAGCAGTGAGCCCCCTGTCCCAGAGGTCAGTGCTGACCAGAGCAGTGAGCCCCCTGTCCCAGAGGTCAGTGCTGACCAGAGCAGTGAGCCCCCTGTCCCGGGGGTCAGTTCTGACCAGAGCAGTGAGCCCCCTGTCCCGGGGGTCAGTGCTGATGTGTGGGGAATGTGAGCTGCTCTGCTCCTGCCTGGCAGCCATGCATGTTCATGGACATGCAGGCTCAGGTTTGAAAAGGGGCCTTGCAGGCTGACCTTCTCACCTTTCTGGCCTTCACACTGCCACAGCCATGCTTTTCTGACAGTTGGAAAACCTTTGCTACGTTTGTTTTATTTATTTTTTTCTTTTTTCCTGGCTGTTACCATGGCTATCAGTCCATAAGAAATTACTTTATTTTCTCTGCAGCTTGGGTTAATCCACAAAATGTGGGTAAGTGTGTTGTCTCTGTAAAGCAGTTTGGGTGCAAAACTGCAGGGTGCTGAACAGCAGCCGGTGCTGCAGCTTTCTGTTTGGTGTGTTCTTGGCCCAAGTCTAAGATGCAGGACTTCTCCCATGAGGGTTTGAATCACAGGAAGAAAGGGGAGAATTTGCTGCTTCACAGCGACTTGTGAATTCTACATAAAACATTTTCTCAGAACTAATTAAAACTTTGAGAACTTAAATGAATCAGGGCTGTGTAACTAACAGCTTATATTAAAGGCTTTGAACAAATATCCACAATGCATCAGTAAACATGCAAATTACTTTTTCGTGTTGGGATATGTCTCACTGCAATGCTGTGCATTGATAAAAGGTTTCTCTGTGACTGTACTTTCCATACTTTTAAGTTTATTGGTTTTTCTAACCTCTGTTTCAGACATTTTAAGCTATGGAGAAAGAGCCTTTAAAATGACGTACCAAGCAAAATTCTCTCTGCTTCAGCAATAACTAGCAGTTAACAAAGTGTCTAAATTAAGGACTGAAACAAAATGGAGACTGGTTACTGTTCAATCATGCCTGTTCACTTTAGTAATCTCCTTTAAAGGGGATTATTGCAGTGATAAAGTATTTTCCCATGGTCATGGAGACAGTTGTAGAGAAGATTCATGACTTGCAAAACTTTTGTTAGGTATAGTTCACTCCTGGATTCTTTAACTGGTGCTGTAAATTAAACCTCGGTTTGGAGAGGGAAAGGAGGGGTGTGGATTGAATCCAACAATGAAGATAATTAGAAGCATGGGATTCTTTTTCAGTCAGTTTTTCACAAGCAATAACCCTCTCCTGCTTGAGCTGTTTCTAGGACTTTTATACTTTTTGGATCACCTCTTACCTTCTGTCTGTGCATGGTACAACCTGCAAAGCAATACGGCTCTGCCTTTGACTTGTTGCAAGGTGGTTAAAGCTCTGTGACTGCTGCCTGACAGATGCTGCTGGCAGAGAACTTTTCATTCTCCATGGACTTCTGCAGCTTTTCTAGTTTGTGTTTGTCACCACTTCCCAGTTCTTTAATCCTGGTGTTTTTTGCAGCTGTGTGTGTAAGAATGCAGTCAAGAATGACACATCTGCTGCTGCAAAATCTCCAGTTTGAGCTGGCCACTTTTCCTCAGTGACATTGAAGCTGCACATCTTTCTGTGATGGCTGAAATCTTTTTTTGGGATTTTCAAACTCAGACTGTCAAAAAACATTTGTGAGCCACCAGGCAACCCACATGTCCTAACCTCTGAGTGTCACCCTGGTAATGGACTTGGGTGGGCTTTAGTCTTGGCCCTTTCAAACCCAGCGTGCTCCAGTGTGAACTTTTGGAAGCTGGTGACTTGTACAGTGCTGTTAAAGAACAAGCTGATCATGCTGGATTAATTTGTTAGGCCCCTGTGCCAGCCCAGAACAAACCAGGACACTATCAATGCAATGGTACATGGTGGACACTGATCCTTGAGTTGTGTTTCGTGCAGATCAAATCACTTTCCAGGTCAGCATCTGCTGCTTTCACAGTGTGGTGTTTATGGAGCTGTACTGGAAGCAAATAAAAGAGCACCAATGCTGTTGCAGGGATAGTGAATGGTGTTCCAGATGATTGCAGTGATGAACATTCATCACAGCATGCAGTTATACTGGCACAACTGAGGGAAAGAGCAGAAAACTGCAGCATTTTAATGAGGGCAAGGACGGAGAGGTGGAATGGAGCAGGAACTTCTCATGCTGGCTTTGCCACCAAGGAATACACACTGTGCAACTATGCTCTGCAAATTAAAGGTTCTGCTTTTGTGCCCTTCTTACTCTGCATGCCTTAATTAAAACTCCATTTCCTTTGATTCATGGACTTAAAACTGGGTAATGATGTTAAACAAACAAACAAACATCTGACTAAATTTCTATCTACCAGATTAATTTTGTAATAATTTCATGAATAATGGCATATCGTTAAGGGTGGATAGTGTAATTAAAGCCAAGTAAGACTTTGTCAGTGGAAGTGACCATCTTTCTGGGATATTGGGGATTTCAGCTTGCTTTTCAAGAAAAAGAAAAGAAGATGTATTTTTCATAACAAATTATTTAAATTTTGCAATTACCATACCACAAAATGTGCATTGATTTCCCAACTACTCAAAAACCAAAAAACGAACATGGAATGACCATATTTCTGAATAGTGAGGCAGATGAGCTGAAAAATATTCATATGCTCCAAAAGTTGATTATGAATGAGTTCTTTGTCCAGGCCTACTTGCAAGAATATAAACAATATCATGCTTAGGATAAAAAGGTCAGTGGCTGATGTAAACTAAATCCAGCTAATTAACCCAAGATGATAGCATTTAACTTCTCAGCTGTTTTCTGATAGCTTGTTGGCCCTCCATTTGCCTGACTAGTGGCAGACATTGCTGCAGCCAGTGTTGAAGCAGAGCTGTCAGGGCATGCATAGCCCCTTTGCTGTGTGCTCCAGGCTTTGCAGGTTAGTGTGGTGCATGGTGGTGGTGGTGGCTTGTTTGCTTCATGGTCCCTGAGTTTTAGCTCTCCTGAAGAGGAATCCTCGATGTTAGTCTCATAACAAATTTTTTGTTACGTGGAGAAACCACCTTCTCCCAAACAGGCCAGAGAATAGGGAAGCAAACTTTGTGACACTCACTGCACAACACTTCGTATTGGACTATATTTGACACATCCAGCTTTGGGGTCCCCAGCACAGGAAGGACATTGATGTGTTGTAGCAAGTCCAGAGGAGGCCACCAAGTTGACAAGAGGGCTGGAGCAGTTCTCCTATAAGGAAAGGCAGGGATTGTTCAGCCAAGGCTTCAGGGTGACCTAATTGCAGCCTTCCAGTTACCTGAAGGTTTAGATTAAGATATCAGGAAGAAATTCTTCCCTGTGAGGGTGGGGAGGCCCTGGCACAGGGTGCCCAGAGAAGCTGTGGCTGCCCCATCTCTGCAAGTGTCCCAGGCCAGGCTGGACGGGGCTTGGAGCAAACTGGGGTAAGTGGAAGGTGTCCCTGCCCATGGCAGGGGTTTGGAACTATTAAGTCTTTAATGTCCCAAATCATTCTGGGATTTTGTATTTTGGAAGGAGTCCTTATTTTGGGTTAGGGTTTCTGTATGAAAATAAGAAACATGCTGTGCTGTACACTGCATGAGCTGCTCATGCTCCTGCATCCAGGATTTTCTGTGTTAAGTAAGTTGAAAGTAAGCTCATGTATAGAATTGGCTATGGCTTTCTTCTAGGTGTGTGGGAGCTCAATGAGTTGGCTTTTGTGCAAGAAGTGGAAATAGAAATTGTTCCTTGTTTCACAGAGAATTTTCTTAATTGCCTTTTTTTTTTTTTTGAAACAGATTTTGTACTTCATTTTAATGAATTTAGCTGGTGGGTCCAGGTAGAATGAGGCATAGTACAGCATCTATGCAGAAAAACATTGCTCAAAGGGTGATTGCATGCTGTAGGAATAACATTGTGTTAGACTCTTTATTTCCTTTCAGCTTTGAGAATCAAACTATTGGTTCTTCCCATAGCTTAAAAATCTACTTAATGGTAACAGAAACTGAGTCCTGACACAAGTGTTGCAGAGAGCCAAATTTATGGATGAGCCTGATGATGTTGGTGCCCTGGTTTCTGCAGCACCGGGATCATGATTATAAAGGAATCTTTCAGTACCAGTCTGAAAGACTTCCAGTGTGAGGTTTAGCAAAATGTTGTCCCTCTGTTCTGCCAGGAGTCATTGCACAGAGAGGACCACTGGCCTCAGTTTTCAGGCCCAAACCCAAGGTGTGTGTATCCTCCTTGTGGAACAGGATGCAGCACACCTTTGATTAGCCTTTGATGTTTTACCAGGTCAGGCTGCTGAAGTCTGTCATGTACCCTGTGCAAAGTGCTGTTCCAGAAACAGAACTTCTGCACCTCAGTCTGTGTGTAGACTGTTCAGCTTGTCGTGATTGTCAGCTCCCAGCTTCTTTCCCTTGCATTACACCGGCCAACTGGAACTCTGATAAAGGAGTTATGTACAGTGATGACAAGAATTGATTTCCAATTTCCTGTAGAATGACTCTATCATTGCTTGTGACTCAGGCAATTTAGTTTATATTATAGTGCTGTCTGGGGGCTATAGATCACCCTGACAGTCGTCTAGTCACAGAGCATGCTGATTTTGACAAGATATTGAAAGGGATTTTACAAGATTTTCCTTTGTGATACAACTCAAAGTGCCATTTTCTGTTGTTAGATCATGTGTAAAGAGATTTTGTATGAGGTGGAATAGAAGTATTAGGCTCAGTTTGTCTAATTTGCTCTTAATCTTCGTGCTTGAGAGCCTATGAAAAAACTGAATAGTTTTCTTCTCTTGGATCTGATTGAGAACATGCAGTGCCTGCGTTAGGTCAGACAGAAGTCTCAGGGTCTTTTCTGGAGTGGAGGTAGCAGCTGCTTAGGGCAAGAGTGTAAGAAAGAGACAGGTGGGAGTGGTCCATTCCTGGCTGTGCCCTGGAAGATGCTGCAATCAGTGATCTGGACCTTGCTGGGTTGGGTGAGTAATGCTGTGCAGAAATAGAAGCTATCACTACCCTCATTCAGGTTTGCTTTTGCTAAATGATTCTCTGATCTGCCCTGGCAGTGCTGGAAGCTGTAGCACTCTGCACTTCAGTGACCTCATCATCTCTTGACCGTGCTGACCTGTACCTGTTTGTGAGTTGGTGGGAGCCTGCTGTGCTGCTGCTGCTGCAAACACTGCCCTTGTTCATTGCTTACTTGAGCACAAGGCCCTTCCACAGCTGAGGAGAGCACGAAGGGGCAGTGAGTGATTTGGGCTTCTCTGACATTCAGCTATAAAAAGCCAGGAATGGACTGGTGCTGGGGAAGGTCTTGCAGGTTCCCAGCCATGGCTGAAGCACAGGATGTGATGGCAGCAAGGCATGTGCTGTTCAGTGGGAATGGAGCTGAGTGCAGCTCTGCGTGCGCTCCCACAAGACTCACAGGCAGAGAAACCCTGGTTTCTTTCAGTTTCATAATTACCCATTTGAGATGAAGAAAGATATTTTGGGGAAATTTGTGCCTGTTCAGATGAAGCAGGCCATTTTGCAGGAGGTGCTCTGCTGAGCAAGTATACTTTCATGAGGTCTTGGGCATTTGTGTTCCTCATCACTCTAATATCTAATTGCTTTGCCCTTTGTCCTCACAGATGCATCTCAAATGGGAGATGCTTATATCCTCATGTTGTTGGCAGATGGAAAACAGAGAGCAAGATCTGTAAAGGTAGGTAGTCACCAGAAGATGCAGAGAATTCTTCAGAGGCTGAAAAGCCTCTCTCCCTATTTCTTTTTGCATCTTTATTTAGATACCATAAAGTGTGAAAAGCTTTCTATTTCAGTTAAGCCTTAAGTATTTTTGAGAACTGGTCCATGGGTTTTCTTTAACTTTCTGAAGGACCTGGTGAGTCAGGGAATTAAACACGGAGTTCCTAATACCCTAATTTGCCTCCTTGGTTTAAATGGAACAGGTGTAGCCATTGCTTGTCAGTTTTGTCAAAATTTTTTCTTAAAAAATGAACAAAAGGATAAAAATTAGAATTCAGACCTGAACAACCCTATACAAAATAGGGTATTGGAATGCTTAGCACACGAAATCCTTAAGAGGATGAGTCAGACACCAATGTCCTCCTCTAAAGTGACTTCCTTAAATTATACCAATTCTCTTTCTGTCTTTAAATGAAAGTTTAGGTTTAATTTGCTTCAGATTGTCAGGCAGGATGAAAACTGATGAGACCAAGCAGAAAGTATTGGATTTTTAATTGGATTTTCAAATTCAGCATTTATAGTGAAATGACAGCTACAAAAGTAAACCATACTCTCCCTCATGTTAAGCTTGGAAACAACTTTTTTCAAAGTGTTCTTGAGGGCAAAGATGAAGATTAGGTGGAAGAGGGATAGTGAGTGTTGCTGGGTCTGTGTATTTATAAATTGTCCATTGGCATGGGCTTCAGACACTGATAACAAGCAAAACACGAATTGCATTTTGGTTTTAGAGCTTCTACCATGTTGAGAAACCTGTGGTGAGGAGCTCTGGGTGGAGACTGCTTTTGCAGGTTTTAGTATCATGGTTTAATTCCATTATAGGAACTATGGAAGTGCTGCCTGGATTTGGATGAGCTCTGCAGGAACCTGAAAGGTTCAGTTCTGCAGTGGGCTTCGAATTTTATGTCTCAGTTATGTCCTGTGCCTTATTGGGGTTATAACAGTTGCAACAGACTTATCCAAGAAAGATGATTCTGAGAAGATTTAATAGCAGTTTCCCAACAAAATCGAACTCTTTATAAGAGGTGGATTGAACTAATCCATGCAAAGAGGAAAAAGAAAACTTTGGAAAGCAGTGAGAAGTGTTTGAAGGAGTGATGAGTGCCCAAGTATTAAAAGTATCCTTATTAATGATGGAGAAAAATAAAAGTTGTTCTCTTTAGGCTGTTTCCCTGAGAATGGATAGGTTTTTTTTTGTCTGAAACAATCAGTGTTTCATGAAGTTTTCACTTGGAAGTCTTCTGATCAGGTAAGCAAATTTCCTTTTTCTGTTACACTGTCAGTACCCTGGTAGTTTGATGAAAAGTGGTAGTATGGCTTTTAGTATTTCTAATTATTTCTAGGATTCTCAGCCTTTATTAATTTCAAAGCATTTGTTTGGATAGTTAGAAAAAAAATATTTAATATAGGTCTCTGCCTTTGGAAGTAGTGATTGTGCAGTTCAAGTTGTGTCCTTGATTTGTGGAATGGCCTGTTGAGGTGGCAAGAGCCATGTGTTGTCTCATTGTTTTGGAAACCTGGGGAAAATATTTTGGCTATTATGGTATTTTAAACTCTGGGAAATTTAGAATGTAGATTTCTGGGACTCTATATTTGTCCAAGTCTACATTAAAAACAAGTTTGACTTTTAGTTCACTTCCTGTTGCAGAACAACCAATGTTTGGAAACGTAGGCTGGAAGTAAGTGAACAAAAAAACCAAAACCAAACAAACAACCCCCCCCAAAAAAGCAAAACAAAAAAAAAACACCCCCAAAAGTGCTGTCTGCCCCTACAGCAGAGAATAAGCTAAACCCACATGTCCCCCTTGGTTATACATATGGAAGGGCTCAAGGAACAGTGGTCCTTACACAATAATTAGTGTATCACAACATACTTATTTTTCTACATAATACGATGACATTTTGCCCCCTGCCTTAGTAATTAATTAATGTTTAGAAAATATTTAAGAAATGTAAAGCTCCCAGTAAGAGGTAAATGCTATTAATTGTAATTACCAAGTAGATTATTTCTTAGCTTTCACATGGTTCTGTTCCCTCTGGTTACACACCAAGGGATGTTTCCCTTCAGGGCAGCTCCATAACTCCTGTTCTCATTGCAAGGCTGAGATAATACAGTTTGTGCTTGTTTTGTCAGCAGGAGGGGGAACCAACTACAGTGCTAGAAGTTTTCCAGGGATTGCTCAGGTGTCTTTTAATAACGGTGAGGTAAAAATACCTTGTCTGCAAAACAGTCCAGATTGCTGAAATAATATCCCAGCTGGGTCTCTAACCTGAGTGATCACCTCGCCTGCATTTCTGCAGGTTGCTGTCTGGACCTGTGCAGACAGTGTTTCAGCTCAGCTATGCCCAAAATGATTTTTTCACCTTCATTTTCCCGTGCTTCATCCCCTGTACATGACTGAACCCCTGACACTGTGGCTCATGTTGTGCTGCATTAATGGCTTCAGAGGATTGAGTGTGACAATATAATGGCTCTGTTCATACCTGCCAGGTACAAGCTGTATTAAACGGTGCATGTGAGGAATTTTTAGCCTGTGATCAAAGGGACTGGGGAAGATATACCCCAGGGATCTTATTTAATTGCTGTAAGGAGGATTTTAGCAGATAAATGAAGAATTGTTGAGGGGACAGCATGGTGGGGGAGGTGCTCTCACGTGTGGGTGTTGTCTGTAGCCTCACTGCATCACAGAGATGAGCTAAAATATTTACTCCACTGGACTGCTGCAGTGGGTGAGACAAGCTCTTCAGGAAGGTCAGGCTGGGGGGTGGCAATAGAGTTTGCCCTTCGTGTGGGAGAGCAGCAGGAATGCCTGGAGCTCTGCTTTGAGGTGGATGATGAGCCAGGGGAGAGTTTCAGGTCAAGATTACCAGGAGGACCTGTATTACCAGTATTGTGGTGGGCGTCTGCCATGGACTCCCTGATTAGGAAGAAGAAGTAGGTCGGTCAGGTGGTCTTTAGAAAGGGGGAAGAAGCCTTGTGTTTGCAGGCCCCTCTCCTCATGGGAGGCTTTGCCCACCCCAGTATCTGCTGTATCCCAGCAAGACACGAGCAATCAAGTGGTTTCTCAAGTGCATGGTTGAAAAATTCCTCAGCAAAGCGATAGAGGAGCTGAGGAGGGGAGCTGCTCTGCTCCTCACGCTTGCGCAGGAGAAAGAGCTCTTTGGGCATGTGAGTCTGGGGAGGTGATCTCAGACACAGCAGGGCTGAGATGGTGGAGTTCAGAATCCTAAGGGAAAGAAACAAGGCATATTGTAGGGTTGCAACTGTGGGCTCCAGGAGAGCAGACTTGCACCCGTTTGTGGGCCTACTTAGTTAGTATTTAAGGATTATGTTCTCCAAGCTCAGGAGTGGGCCAGCCTGGTGAGCAGAAAATTGAGCACAGGTGACAGAAGGTCTGCATGGATGAACACGGAGCTCCTGACCAAACACAAACATTTAAAGGCTATGGGGTGTGGAAGCAGAGTCTGGTGACACTGGGGCAGTGCTGGTTCCACACTGTCATTAACGACAAGGGTGGTGGGACAGAGTGCACTCTCAGCACATCTGGAGAACACACAAAGCTAGGAGGAATGGTTGATTCACCACATGGTTGCATTGCTGTTCAGAGAGGCACGGGGCCCATAGGAAACTCATGAAGTTCAGTGAGAAGTTCTGCAGCTGGGGAGAAACACCCCAATGTGTGCTATGCTGAGCATGCAAACGGGTTGGCAGGAAAGTCTTTAAGGGTTCTCGTGGACCAGAAGTTGAGCGTGAGCCAGCAGAGGCCAGTGGAAGAGTGTAGCCAGCAGGCTGAGGGAAATGATTGGTCCTGTCTGCTCCCCAGTGGCAGAGAGACAATGTGTCCTTGGACATAGCCAAAGCCTGACTGGACAGGGTCCTGCTGACCCTGCTTGAGCAAACTGAATAATCTCCAGGGGTCCCTTCTAACCCTGGCTATTCTGTGGCTCCGTGATACCTGTATTATCTTCAAAAATAATTGTATGCAAATAATGCTTGCTCTCTTTTCTCTTTTAAAGCAAGTCATTCCTGAGCAATGTATACTTTATAAATTTTGGCAGGGGATTATAAAATGCAGTTTATTGTTAAACTTGGCTGTCATGACATGGTTACACGATTACTGAGCTGCACATGATTGCTATGGTTCTTATGCTGAAACAAGGTGGTAACTGTGATCTCTGCCAAAGACAGCTTCAGGAGGTGGAACTGAAGTCTGAAGCCATTCTTGCCTGTGCACTGAATAATTGCAAAGGGAACTTGAACTTTTTGCTTTCAGTGCTGGCATGACTGGCCTTTGTAATTTTACACGGTAACAGCGCCTACAGTATTTCAATAATGAGGTGTTTATTCCTCTCCTGCCTGTGTGCTATAAAACAGGTAATCTTTATGGGGATGTTATCTGAGGCATTCCATGGGTAGGAGGAAAGCAAAGCAAAGCAAACTAGAGTGTGTTTTAAGTCAGAAGTGGAATTGGCAGCTCTAGGTTTTTTTCAATAAGCTAAAAGGGACTTCCATTCATAGAGTCAAACTGAAAAGACAGTATTTAGAAGATGGACAAGGGCACTGAGAAATTGAAAGGATTCCTGTCAAAGTGTTGCTTTATAGTTATTAGTGTCAGAGAAAAAATGGTCTTGTAGAAGTAACTACTTTAAGAGGGAGCAGGTATTGAACTGATTTCACCTCTGCTCTCTCTGGCCATTTAGATGTGTTTTGCTGAACGCTGGAGGTGACCAGCAGGTAGCAGATGGTCACTGCAGCTGCCCGTGTCTGCCAGAACCTTGGATATGTGCTAGCACAGGTGCAGATGACCTTCCTTAGAACCTGAAGTGAAAGGGGGAGCTGGGCACGTAGGGAGGTGTGGACACATGCTCTTGTAGGGGTGGCTGCAGAGTCTGCGAGCCCTAGAGGATATCCAGGGCCATGAAGAAGTCCTGATCCCTGTGTCCTATTGGCCTTTTTTGACTGATCTGTTTTGCCTGGTAGGCAAACTGTTGGGAAGTCTTCTGCCCACAGATGATGGCATCAAGGCAGATACAATTCCAGGTGTAAAGCTTTGGGAACAGAGTTACTGTGGAGCTGGTTCGTGGAAGCAGCTGTCAGTGCTCCTCCTTTGGCTGTCTCCAGGGCAATGGATGGAGGAAATTCCTCCTTTTCAATGAACTGCATGGAACTGGAGTTCTCCAGTGGAGTGCTCTCCACTTGGCAAGTTTTTTCTCTAGTGATATCCACTTAGTTCCCAGCAAAAATGTATTCAAAAGATTAGTGACAGTACACTCGGAAGCTGGAACCACTCAGGACTAATGATATAATTACTCTCTAAAGCCATTTGCAAAGCAATTATGTACTATTGTTCTCTTTTGTTCTGTGTCTTTGTAAAAGTGGGCTAGCTTGGCAGGCTGTGATGGGAATGTGTTGAGCTGGCTGTTATGTAAGAATACAAATAATCTGTGTGCATATTTATGAAAGAAAAACAATGCTTTTACAATGTGACTGAATTGTTTAGAAGTAAAAATCTTTGTAAAGGAACACGTTACAATTTCTGATGTGGCCAGTGTTTTTCAATACAGTCTTGTAACTTCTGTAGGAAGTTTTGTGGGTTTATTTTGTTCCCCCTTCTAAAGAAAATGTTAGTTAACCTGTTTTTCAGGTGCTGGAGGTAATATAATTATTAGACATAAGAACTATCAAGAATAAGTTGTGGAGGGCTTTGCTATTTTTTTAACAAGCCTTTTCTTTTTAAGTTTTGTGAGTTCTGCTGAAAGGTTACATGCACAGTGATAAGCTGTCAGTACATGCTTGGCTTTGGTTTGCTGTGGAGGTTTCCAAGGGTGGGCTGAGTGAATTCCCCACTGGAAATGGTTCTGCTCAGTCTCCCCTGTGCGTGTGTGCCTGTCAGCCCCCCTGTCAGCCAGGACAGCCTGGTTAAAATGAGAGAAAGCTCAGCAGAAACAAGTTTGTTTTCTGCAGGGTTGGAGGGCTGGACCAGCTCATGGAGAGACTTTGGTGGGTGCCAGAGGCAGCACCGAAGTGGGGTTTGACTCCATGTGGGCAGAGGGAGCCAGGAATGGCAGGAAGCAGCAGGAGCATGGGGTTAGGTCAGTGCAGCATCTTGCTGATGTTCAGCCTGAGTCTGCTGCAGCTGGGTGTGAGCTCCGTTTTGGCTTCTTGTTGGTAATGCAAAATACACACACACAAAAGGCAGTCTCCACTCAGCAGTTTTCCTGGGAAGCACATGGAGCATTAATGGTGCATGTCATCACTGTGGAACACTGATTCCTTCAGTGCTTCACTGCTGTTGTGATAAGCACTGTGCTTCTTAGCCCGCAGAAATGGTAATGCTTGTTTTAAATCTTATGTGAAAAACTATTTCTAGTGTAACCTACATTTAATGTGGGTTTTTGTTTTTGTTTTTGTTTTTGTTTTTTTTTAGTTTAAAACTCTTCAGCAAGAACTGTTGCAATGCTGTGCCCCAATACTGTATGTGGGCAAGAGCAAGTTAATTCCATGCTGGCTTTAGCCTGGAAAGAATTTGCCTGGTCAGGGGTAATGTTTCAGACAGGAATCATGTATTTCTGTGTCATTAGTGGTGCTTTTGCCTTGATTTGACTGAAGACCTGTGGTAAAGGTGTGTAGGTGTGTTTTGTGTGCAAGAAGCATTGTTGAATTGCTCTGGTCATGACAGAGAACACTGAGTGCAAAGGAGAGGGCAAATGGAGGTAGTAGGAGACTCACGTGCAGAAAATGTTTGAGCTGAGAAAATTTGTGCTTTAGGAAGCATATGCTGCCTTGCTGGTGTTTTCAAACAAGTTACGTTTCTTTAAAAAAAGAGTGGTGGAAAATGTTGGGACCTAATCAACAAGAAGGGAGATTTAATCTCTGAAACAGATAGGAGCTAACAAGCGAGCTCTAAGTGATACCCACGTGTTAGAAAAACAAATTAAAGTTTAGGGCTTGACATGCTTCAGTGATCAGACCTGGGGGAGAAAGCTTGGGAGGAAGGATGTACCTCAGATAATGGACTCAAAGAATGCAGAATTTATGGATGACAAGGACATCTGGCAGGACTCCCAAGATAAGGAAGGAACTCATAAAACCATCTCAGTAACTGTGCTGCAAGCAGTTCTAAGTGAGTAAGAGGTAATGCTGGCAGGGGCAGCCGTGACCACTGACTCACAGACCATCTGCCCAAAAGAAGAGAGAAACTGAGCATGTGGCCTAATTAACATGAGAAGTGAGAGAATCGTTAACAAACCGAAAATAAAATAGTAATTGATAAGAGAACTATGTAACTTGTAGCCAGTGAACACTAATTCCTTTGTTTGCTAAAATGTATACATAGTTAAAGTTTTGATAATTGGGGTACATAGGTGGAGCAATTTCCCATGTACCTCAGTGCTGAATAAAGTAATGTTGATTTTCTAACCTAACAAACTGGCTAAAGAGTTTATTTCCCAGTTTTCAGTGACACTAGAATGAGTGGTTGAAGAACATAGGTGTATAGTAGGCTGTGTGCTAGGCTGTATTTGTTGATGCTAAAATTTAAATAGATTGTAATCTGAATTTATAGTACAAGTACTCACAAATTTCAGAATAAGCTCCAAAAAATACTGTTATTTACCAATATAATGTGTACAGAAATCCAGAAGTGGGGTAAGTGATCAGGCAGAGGTGGAGTTGAAGCCTGAAGAGAAATTCAAAATATGAATGAAAATCTCTGATGTAAGCAGAGAGGGGCGAATGTTACAAAATATTTCCTATGATTTGTTTTTTCCCATGATTTTCATCTAACCAAGGAGGGGGAACAAGCCATGCAATGCAGGGCTTAGAGCAGAGAACCAAATGTTTCCCCTCAGAAGACACTTCCCTGCTGCCTTGTGCTGCCAGTTCACTGGGGAAAAGCAAGGAGTGGGGCCCTACTGATGACAAAAACAATGCTAAGGGTTAGGAATCCTTGTGGTTTATGGCATTCTGTGTTTCCAAGGGAGGGAAACCGTTGCTCTCCACAGCTTTGAAGGAGACATCATTAAATTAGATGCCTAAGTTTAAAAATTTCCTCTCATTATTTTCTGTTGGCAAAATATTCTTAATAATGTGATATCACAGCAGCTGTGCAAATGAGTGTGAAAAGAATGATCTGAGACTGCAGCAGTGCTGGAGAAGTTGTCTTCATTATATGCTGACTACAGCTTCGCTTCCTGTGGATCACTGAGTCACTTCTACCAGAACAGACTGTGCTCTCCAAGCATTTTGAAGTTTTTTACATATGAGTGAAACACAGGAGATAAGATGTGATTGTAAATCCTGGTTTGAATAAGGGATCATAGGACTTTGCCCAGCTTTATAGCATAGAACTCTGATTTTCCACATTAAAATCCTATATTCAAACCGTGAAAATCCCTATCAGGCTGTGCACTCGAGTGCCCAGGAAATACTGAACAGTCTCTAATGTGCTGTGTTTCCCCACACCACTTTTTTTTTTCCTTCCAGGTAGGCTGCATGGCTGTGCTCAGGTTGACTTTTCACTTCTGCTACACAGTGGTAATACAGCCAACTCCCAGTTTTGTTGACTGTGATGCTCCTCACTGGGAGCCGAGGCTGTTTCTGTGGATGTGCAGTGCAGGGTGGGGAATGCTGTGCTTGTTACCTGATTAATTTAAGTTTTTCTCTCTTGAGTTTTTTCCTGGTTCTGCTTGCGTGCTACCTCAAAGAACCGGCCTCATGATGGAGTCTAACTAGAAATTTTATATGTGGAATGAATTTTTTTTCTGTTGAGGTCTTAATGCCAGATGACTGTGACCCAAAACATTAGGAAGCACCTTCCAGTGAATACTGCTGAGCTATGTATAAATCATCCTGAGAGTATTTCAGGTGTATACATGAGAGACTGCTCATTGAAGCATCATACAGTTCTTTGAAGGGGAAGTGTCTGCAGCATTATTAGTACAGAAATTTGGCATGATAGCAGGAAAAAGCTGCCATGAGGTATTGCCAGTTCACCTGCCGAAACCATTTAAGTGCTAATTTAGATATCTAAACCAAGCTTAGGCCAGAGATACTTTGCATATCTGAACTAAGCTACTTCAGGAAAAGGAGTTTCTCTTGTTTAAAACACGATGGAAGAAGGTAACAGGAAAAGAACACACAAATGATGTATGCAGTTTCTTCTTTGATGGCTCATACTCTCACATGGCATGAATGTGTGTGTTTGCTGTTTTGCCCCTCTCAGCCTGTAACATCTCTCAACCAAATTTAACCAGATTTGGAGAAAGGCACTCAAACAAACTGTGATCCTGCAGGAATCGTTCAAAACAGTCTGTGAGCAAAAGCCTGGGGTGTGAGCTGACTTCTTGCACTGGACCCCCAGGGAAAATTGTTCTTGTGTGTGTCTGAGCTGTGGGAAAGTGTCCCCGAGTCAGGGAGGGCAGGACAAGCAGGGAGTCAAGCCTGGTGACAGCACAGGGTGGGCAAAGGCCACCATGGTGGCAAGGCAGAATGCCACAGCACCTGGGCTGGGTGAGCAGAGCTGGAAAGTGAAGTGTTTTTTTCCAAAGAACCCTTAGCAAAATGTTTTTATGTGCCTGGTGTTTCTGATAATGTAGATCCACGACAGTTCCTTAAAGCTGCTTATCTGGGGAAGGGATTCTTGCCAAGAATGAACATCAACATTTGTTACAGCAAACACTGCTTGCTTCCTGCCCAGCCTGCATGCAGCCTTGGAGGGAAAAGCAGACACATGGTATTTGCAAAAGATGTGTCTTATTTTAACAGAATTTTGCCCACATTTTCATATACAATGATTGAGAATGACAGTGAATTCGCATATTTGTAAGTGGCTTTTTGGAGCTGATAACATCTAGAGCAGGAGTGGGAGCAATTTATACGCAAATTATTTGCTATACATGTCTGCTGGAGCCATTTGCTAAAAAAATATTAATTGTAATTAAATTAATCTGGTCCTGTGGAAATATAATTTTGATAAAGTGTGTTTCTTGCTGCCACAGACTGCTGTTAGCTCAGAGTTTTATGTGTTGTTAGTAATTTAAGTACTGTACCAGTCAAAATAACTGCAAATTGCTGGTAGCAGATGTCATCAATACAGAAAATAATTTCTCTGTCCTAAATTTATTTTCAGTAATGTAATGGCAAATATTGAAGATATTGTGCAGTTAATTAGGACATTAACTGTTACCTAGTAATCTTGCCTTTTGTTTTCTAAAGAAAATATTTTCTGTATGCAGCTTGGGGAATGAAACATAGCATTGTTATTAATTCCCTGACTGGAGGAACTGGTGGGGAAAATGCAGATAACCTGAAGTCAGTCTTTCCATGTACCAGCTTCTGTGCAGGAATTGAAATGTCACTGAGGAGATGGGGAGAACTGGGCCAGCTTTCAGTGGAACTCTTGGCCTGCTTGATTGGAAGTGCCGTGATTTTGGCACTGAAGTTTGAGGCTTGTAGTACATGAACAAGCTGAGGAGCCTTGGACCTGTTTGCACAAGGGGTGAGGAGTTAGTCTGAGGGCTATGGGTGCAGAAGGGGAGTCACAGGGATGGACTACATCCTCATCCAACAGCTCCCTCTGAGTGGTAGAAGGGTTCCAAAGAGGGTTAAAGTATTTTCATGTGGAGAGGACACAGTGTGCTAGAGGATGGTTTAATCTAGCTCAAACAGAATGAGAAGCAGTTGCTACAGAGTAAAATCAGATTAATTCAAATTAGGACTAAGGCAAGTATCCTTAACAGTGAAGCAGGAAAGAGGTGAATTTTCTTTTTTGAAATGTCTTTATGTCAGTATCCTCTTTTTAAATGTGGAAACTAAAGCTATAGGCCAAGGCAGACTTATCTACTCTCCTTTTTAAGGTTTTCAACAAATGGATCAAGCCTTTGCCACAGAACTGTGCCTGGAGCTCACATTGCCACTTTACCACAATCCCTACTCTGTTTCCAATACTATTTTCCCGAGTACTTTTCCTTGGTCTTGAAAGCAGGACCAGTGAAGAAAAACTGAACAAATGCTTTTCATTAGCAAAGGTTTGTCCTGAAGAGGCAGCTGAGGGAGGATGAGCTCGCAGGTTGTTGCAGGTGGCTGTTGGGAGGGGGTGTTGCAAGGACAAAGGTGCCTCATGCTTGCAGCCCAGCAGGGGCTGGCTGAGAAGCAAACGTGATCTGAAATTGCAGCTGAGAATATTTGAGTCTAGATGTGACTTTTTAAAGACTAGACTTACTTGCCAGGCCTCTGAAATCTCAGTCATTAGAGGTTTGCAAGAAGTTAGACAAATAGCTGTCTAGATGACAGATCTCAGTAGGAAGATGGGCTTAGATGATTCATAAACCTTTCTATTTGGAATTTCTAGCATTTTCCCCCGATGAACATTTTTTGTTAGTTTTGATTTAACACATATTTTGTTCAGATGGGTCTTGTTTCTCAAGTGTCTCTAATTTCTTTGTCAGTACTCTCATCTCTTCCTCGTTTATCAGTCTGCAGGTATTTGTAATACCAATTCCCTCTGCTCAGTTTGCTTTAGTTGGTTCTCACTGATGGAGGCATTCCTTTGAAAAGGGTTTCATCCCAATCCTTTCAGGAACTTGCTGTAATGGTGCCTTAGATGTCACGTCCCCATTGATGTCTGTGTTTTCAAGCTAGGTAGGTATTTCTAATCCATTTGATGTGTACTTTAGTCATGCTGTATTCTCAGGTGCTAGTTTAGAGGTCTTAAAGTAAGGAATTTATGCTGTTGACCTGGAACACAAAACTGGAACACAAAATCAGGCTGGTTAAACAAGAGCTAATCTACAGCAGATCTTTTTTCCTGACAGTTATTATATTCCTGGCTTTGTTTGGTGTGGCTTGCATGTTACACTTATCATTTCATTTACCTGCATCTATGGAATATGGGTGTAGTGACACAATTTGAAGTCTTTGGGAATGTGCAAATTTAGCTTTGAGCCAGGAGTTAGTCTCACTTGAAATTAATTTTATTGCCTGGGGGGAAAACCCAACCACCCTGAATTTTGGGACAGTGAGGTTTTTCACAAATTTTCATCCAGGTGAAAAAACAAAAAGCAGATGTACAAAACTGTTTCTATATATAAAAAGCCACCTGTCTTTTTTTTTCTGTGTGACCATTGCTGGGTTAATATGCTTTTAGTGAAGCAAATTATTTCCCTTTCCCTGTGGAAAGGACTGCATGGTTCTGGCTTAGGGAAATGGGAAAGGGCAGAATGCTCAGCAATGCCCTCCTAGAGGCTGGCAGGGCTGTCAGCAGCCTGGGAAATAAACCTGGAACCTTGGAAGCTGCAGGTTCAGCGGGACAACTTTCAGAAGAAACGTATCAGCTTTTAGAACACGTCAGGAACTGTCAGCACAGCCCAGAGCCATAAAAATTTAATTTCCCTTGACCCTTTTGATGTTGCCAATCAATGTTGTTCTCTTCTGCTGCAGGTCTGGTACCGTTGTGCTGGCAGTGATAGCAGCCAGTTTGTGGGATGGAATGACACTGTCTCTCCAGATTCTGTTCTCTGTGGCCGTGGGATTCTGTCAGAAGCCTTTGCCTGTGTGAAATTTATAGCTGCAATCCTGCTCAGAAGCAGAACAGACCAGTACAATTAGGTAATATGTCTTGTTAATGATAGTTTTGTGCAGCAAGGTATACAAAGTGAAATTATCTGCCTGCAAAAAAACCCCGTATTAACTAATGATGAAATTCTGAATTTTTATAAAAGTCAAATATCAAATATTAACATAGTGGTTTTGCTTTGCCACAAATTTCTTTGGTTTATCATTGCATTAAAAATATTTAAAAATATTTACACTGAAATAAAGGTATTATAAAGGTATCAGTGGAGAAACTGTTCTATTTTAGCTGACTTTGTAAAAGGCAAAGATTGCTGGAGAAACAGGATATAGCTGTCCAGGAATTACCCTGGCACATTGATTCCCTGAGTCTGGAGAGTATATCAGTGTTTAAAATGGATTGTTTTAATGGAACAGGTAAGTCAGGTGAAGTGAGGCAGTTAAAATGGTTGGTGGGTTCAGCTACCAGAGAAAGGGAGAGTTATACCTAAGGTAAATGGATGATTATTGCTCGTCAGAGCGATGGTGATTTTTAATGTAGCACATTTCCTACTGGTAGGAGCTCAAAAGCATAAGGTTTCCTATGCAGCCCCTTCAGTATCAGATTTGCTGCGGAGTTTGGTTTGGCTTAGAACAATTTCACAGTTATAGGCTGAAAGGAGAGAATGCTGATAGAATAAAACTTCATCCAACTTCTACTGATTTTTTTATTCAAGAACACGTGCTTTTTTTTATTTTTTACATTTTACATCCTGGTTAAAACTGGCTGCTGCAGTCAGGCTGTGACTGAAATGTGCCACAGGCAGGTGATGGAGTGAGCTCTGTGTGTCACTGAGGTGAGTGCCCTGCCTGGGTAGGCACCTCCTGAGTGCTGGCCTATGACACGGTGTCTGAGAAAGGCAG